>CM046448.1:96495603-96681352 GCA_025506515.1 Flaveria trinervia | reverse complement strand
CCTATTAATAATAATACACCCTTACCAATTCTAATCCTACTCAAACATGAATAGTAATTCTAATCTAACTCAAATGAATTGGCCGACCTAATTTCATTTCTTCTGACTCAATTTAAAACAAATAAACAACCCTCAAGCTATCGAATCCCTCTAATCTTATAACACCAATTACACAATAATATCAGTCTATCATCCTCATCTTGGGTCAAGTTAGTCTGACCTTCTTTTGTTCCCACTAAGGACATTCTAACATATAGGTTTGAGTCCATTGCACTTGTAACACATGATGTGACTTTTACTTCGTGGAGTTCATTATCCTGGTCCCCGAATTGTACCCCCACTAATATCCAAATTCTTTCCGGTTTGAGCTCTCGTAACCACAATGTTCGCATGTGTACTTTCTTCTTTTCGTTTCCACCTGCTTTGGTGAATAAGAATTACTTTCGTTCTCGGTTTGAATCTCTGTGTGCTTTGTTCTTTCTTTGTAAGCTTTGAGGTGACACACTACATCTCCAAATCCAATAGAATGTAGGTGTACTACTTGCTTGACTATGGCTACCATTTGTCTGAAAAGCCTTGGTACCTCGTTGAGGAACCTTTTAACAAGCTTTAATTCTCCCATCTCAGATCCTAGAGACAAATCTTGAGGTTGAATATTTATCTTTCTAGCAAAGTAATCTCTTGAACATGAATACATCATCTTTAGACCGTCATTAGGGTTTGAAGTCTTGCTTCTCTTGGCACCTATATATCGGGCATAAATGGCATCTCACGTCTCATTTGTTGTTGGAAGATTGTCAACTAGTAGTATCTATTGTTTGGGAATCAATCAAAAAAGTAGAGTAATGGTCATGGTGTTCTTCTTGACGTTTGCACCTACTCCTAATCCACAACACCCCAAACCCCGTGAATCTTGAAGATCGCCTTCATCCATGTAGCACATATCGTGTAGTTTGTTAAAAACAGCACTAGAAATTTTAAGGATGATGTATTATTCTTCTTAACAATAACTAGTGCTCGGTTACCCTATTGATCACCCATTTGAGGTCTTCCTTTCCTCCCACTGAAAGCGACTGTTGTACTTGGCCCTTGATCGCACTTCCTGATGTTACCGACATAAAACATGTTACAAAAGTAATTGTGGTCTTCCAAAATATTGTTGTTTTGCTTATTCTAAAAGCACTCATTGTGATAGTTTTTAAGGTAGTAGATGGGGTAATGCATCATTTTCAAGCTAAATCATACTACATGCGGTTTCCCAAGACAGAATGCTTTGATTAATATAGGCTCGAACCACGTCCTATAAAGCTGGTAATCCGTGAACAAGTTACAACACCAATCCTTGTTCGTTAACCGGGCAGTGACATCGTTCAATTAAGCACCAAGTCTTTTTAGTTATTTAAAGTAAGAGTCAAAAGTCGCACAAGACTTGAGGGTTAAGTTATTAAACTCATGTTCGAGAGTTGTTGCTTTCATTCCCTTGTTGTTAACCAAAATAGTTTTGATGGGTTTCTAATCGTCAATGGAGTTTATTCTGATTGTAATATACATATTAGGAAATCATCAAACATTATCATCATGTAGATCCATTGTTAGACTATCGCTTCACTTTTCAACTAGCTAACTCATAGTCCAGAATAACCTTGTCTATTACGGTGCATCTTTGATGTGGTTTGTCACCTTGTAACCTCGAGCATTTACTTAGCTGGAACAATGAGCCCAAGATGAATATGAAACTTTCATCCCATAAAGAACTCTGACTTTTCATTGGATTAAAGTCACCATGTAGGCTAGGTGGATTGTTTTAATAGGTGTTATATTTCATTACCTCTTTGTCTTTCATCATGATCATGGAAAGATTAGACGTTGATGAAGACAAAAAAATGTCATCAAAGGTTAAAGAAGATGATATGTGTCGGCTAGGGTTTAGAATAGTATTAGGCTCTAATTACCTGATATGTGTCGGCTAGGGTTCAAGTAGTTGTGAACATACTAGAAAATCAGAATATAAACCCCAGGTACAATCTAATATATATAGAGCCATAGAGGTGTTGATGTTTGCACAATCAAAATATGAGATAAAAGTAAATTCAACAAGTTGTATAAATTTTAATATAAAGGTTAATTGGTGGGAGAAAACACCTTAGCCATGATTCACTTAGTCACTAAAAATATATAAATCAACAATTTTTGGATTACTACAAACCTAGATGGTGAGGGTTGTGAACAAATGTTACTAAATCAGTTTACTTGGTTAACTTTTTTCTAGAATTTTTATATGATTATTTTACATTAGTCATTTCTTAAAATGCATAACCTCTTGGTTGCAAAACTAACTTTTTACACCTAGGCCCTAACCATATGGAGGTCAGGAGGATAACCGGCGAGATGTTCCCATCAATTGAGAGGATAAAGTGCAATCTTATAGAGATGAAGTGTTCCGGATTGGGAAATTGTCTCTCTCTAAAGGATGGTACAAAGGAACACATGATTTATGTTCTAAGTAGGAGGAAAGTTATTGCCAAGCAATGAAACTAGTCAAAGTATGCTAAAGCCAAAATACAGTGATATTCCTAGTTGAAGTGACTTTGTTATGGCCAATTATTTTCTGTACCAATCTATGAAGCATCGAGAAGATATCAGGGTTCAAGGTTCAAACCTTGGCATTGACAAATAATTTCTAAATTGGTGTACTAACCACTAAAAACCAACCTAACCGTTCAAAAAAAATCAAGAAGACATTATTGATACTAAAATTGAAGAAAGTGGTAGTGCAATAAATGTTAGTCAAAAGGTTGTTTAAATACTGAAGATATAAGTCATAATACTATTAAGCAACCAGAATTGAAGACATCTGTTAGGATCATGTACTGGATGAAGTAGTAACTAATTAACGTGTATACCGAACCAAATACTGCGGAATCCTAATTGATTGGCGATCTAATTAGTGAGAATACACGTAGAAACAATTATGTATTGAATCTAACGTTAAGAATCGATTAGGAATCGATCTACTACGATCTATGAACTTGGAGTATGATCTTAGAGGTCTCTGGACGGCTAGGGTACGTCTGGAGTCGAAGTGGATTGAATGCCTATGTTTTTCCACGAATTAGGTGGTATTTATAGGTTAGGGTTGCTCATTCGGGCGACTGAACCATCAACATGGTTCATTCGTGCGATTGAGCCATGCGGTTGATCCATTCGCACGACTGAGTATTCAGTCGTGCGACTGAGTCAATCTCATGTTATAGTCATACGACTGTTCCAGTCTTCTGGTTCAGTCGTGCGACTGAGTCATCGTATGAAGTTGTTCATGCGTATGGTCCATTAGCATGGGCCATTCGCATGATAACTTCACGTTATTAAGTTTGAATGTATTGATTGTCATAACATTATTTATATTAATTCAAACAACCACAAACCTATATAATCAAGTCAATATGCAATAAACGACTCATCAATGAAATATTAAACATTATAAACACAACCAATATTTGCATTTCATTAAGTACCCAACTATTACATAAGTGTAAGACAATAAAGACATATTACATTAAGATCAGAAGCAAGGTACACATGTATCAACAAACTCCCCCTTGGACCTAGATTCATCTATTGTCTTACCTTCTTCATAACCTCCTCGTACTTCTTGTACTTCTCCTCTCTGTGAGTCCTGCATGTATTTCAATGCAAAGCAGAGCCGTATCACATTTTGGAATTGGAGGGCTTGTATAATATCTTGTGTGTCATAGAACAGTGCCCACTTGTATAATGTGTAAACATCTTCAGCTGACAAGTTGAAAGCCACATCGGGTCAAATACCCTGATAGTATCCATTCTACCCTCTTTGTTCAGAACTATGACCGCCTCCCCTATTCTCCAATCATAGTACCACCACTTAAAGTGTGGAGTGAAGTCCTGTGGCATTTCTCTGAGTGGAATTCTTGACATTGTTCTTGGAGGACTCCACTTCAGCATTATCTTTGGCTTTCTAGTTATGGGATCAACTTCAGAACGTCTGATATACCTCGTAGGTTGTTGAGGTTTGAAGTTGTCCCGCCTGGTGTGGTACTCTTTCTTCAAGGCAGCCTCAAACCAGCGTGACATCTTCCTTGGGTCTGCATATAGTAGCTTCAGTTTAGCCAGCTGGTTGAGCTCAAAACTAGGTAGAGACTTTAGATCATGCGGGAATCTAAAGTACTCAATACCCTTCTCTCTCTTTACCGCGTATACGTTAAGATCATCAAAATGGCCCACGCGATAATCTTGCCTGACACCTTGTGATGTTTCTTCACTTTGTAGAGCTTGGTGTAAACATTCGGTTTAGGAGCAGCGCGTTGGGCTCGGATCTCCTCAAAACATGTAACCCATTCAGCCTTTCTGATATCAACATTGGCGTTTGAGGCTTGGGCTTGTTCTTCAACCTTCTCTGACTCTTGCTCCATCTTATCTAATATCTCGAGCGTATCACTGACCAGGGAATCACCCAGATTGGGGACCACATTTCCCTCTTTGTCAGCATACTCTGGATAATGCTCTGCAGTGATGTCCTCGATCTCTATTTCATCAATGTCGTTCAGCTCGTCGTCACTGACTACTTCAACAGTTGGAGCGTCTTTTATAATCTCATCGGGATTGAGCTTAAACATCTCAGCAATTTGCTCGTCAGTGAGATTGTGAATTATTTCCCCTTCTTCAGGGGTGTAACTCACTGATCTCCTGACAATCCCTTGCAGATCAAGAATCATGGTTAGTTGAGTCTTGACCTGCTGAAGGGGTGCAACATCGTATTCATCCCTTTGAAACTGTTGATCTGCTTGATTTAAACATTCAACACATCAATCATTAGTTAATAATCAAGACATAACCATAATAATCAAGACATAACTATTTACATTTCATATAAACATGCATTTCATAATTTTATACATGATCCAAATACAAAAGTTTTTAAATAACAATAAAACATCTAAGCATTACTCTTGTCTTGGATTCTGTGTTCTTCTGATGTCGGATATGATGTCGAGGCACCCGGATCTTGAGTCTTTTTGATCCGCCTCTCACTGGCTTCTTGTGCACTCGAAGCAGAAGAGTCATCATCATCATCATCATCATCTGTATCACCATGGTGATCATCACCATCATCATCATCACTATCATCATCAGACTCATTATCTCCATCACCTTCTACTATCTTTAAGGGCTCCTCTTTGGACCCTTTGAGCTTTAGATGCAGAGATTTGTTTGCAGCCTCTAGCTCCTCAATCTTCTTGTCGTGTTGCTCCTGGAGCTAAGACATCTGATGAGCCTGTTGATCAATCAATCATGCCTGATGCGAAAGCTGCTGAGATTGGGCAGTGGTCAGGTCTACAAGTTGTCGTATCTAAGTTCTCTTCTCCTTATCTGCAGCTAACAGTCTCAGCACCATACGGTTGAGTGCTCAGAGCTGTTCCTCTACCCCACTGGGAGGCAAAGGTGATCCTGATGAATATGGGGTGGAATAGGATGGTGCTGTAGGATGGATAGTGGTGGTGGTGATAGTGGTGAAGATTGGAGGTGGTATAGATGAAGGTGGTGGTAGTGTAGGTGTAATGATGTGGTGGTGGATGGGAGTAAAATAGGCGAAGGAGGTGGTGGTGTGGGTGTGGAAGATGTGGGGAAAGATGGTGTGGCTGTTGAGGTGGTAGTGGTGGTGGCTGTGGTGGTGATGAAGGTGAGTCTGCGCTTCTTCTTCTTCATGTCGTGGGGCCGAGCCATCCTCTTCTTTCTCAATCCTGTCGAGGATGATGCTCCACCTAGAACACGGCTTGGCGGATTGGGAGCATATGTAGGGTCAGCAGCAGTCTCTCCCGATCCACCGGGGCGTTCACCAACCCCCGGAGCCCTCGTTCTGTGGGAGCGACTTTACTTCCCACAGTCCGAGTTAGTGGCTCCTCATCCGACTCCTCCTCTTCCTCGCCAGGTATGAACCCTAGTGGAACCCAGCAGACTCCGCTATATTTTCAGTGGGGGCAGATACCGGAGATGCACTATTAGTAGTGGAGCCCCTTGGTTGAGTGGGCAATGTATCTCTAGCATCTCCGCTATCATCATCATGAGAGTCATGCTCTAGGAGCTGTAGTTGCTCATCATCAGAGTCGATATCTACGTGACACCACTTATGTCTGCATGGCGCCACGTAACTCTCATTGGTCAGATGGGCTATCAGTCTCTTTACCTAGGGCTTTACCTGCTTACCCCGGTCAACTCTCATACACCCCAGAGTCTATCGTCCATGATCTCTACAGCCATAGCATCGTGGCGCTCCTTTGAAGTGAGGGCACTTCTCATCGAAAATCAGCTGCAAGAATCTAGGGTACATACAAAAACCTTCTTTTCCCTTTGTCTCCAAATTCTTCACGAGGTAAGAGAAGATCATGCTCGAGAAGCTGAAGGGGTGGTTCAGTACCAGTGCCACATAGGCATTCTGAATCTGGTCTGAAAGATCATTAAACCCACCCCTTCTGGAAGCAATGCACTTCAGAATGACATATGTCAAGTACTTGTACTAGGGACACAAGTTGCTCTTGTTGAGCACACCTGAGTTGATGTCCCCAGCGTACTTAATCCACAGAAAACATCTTCTCACCGTCAGTGGGTATAGCTTGGTGGGGTAGCCAGAATCATCTCCCAACTCAAGTACACGCTGAAAGTATGTAGCAGTAACCTCTATATCCATGCCACAGATAGAACTCCGTATGCTATACGGCTCACGTGATGGATCAACAGAAGCATTCTCCCTGAAGGACTGGTGTATAGACCTGTAGGGTGTGCATGGAGTAGAGATGGCCTTGTGGATCCTTGATCGCCTGAGAAAAGCGATGATCTCCGCAAACTTGACACCATTCCGAGTAGTATGGTCTAGATGAGCACATATATTGTGCTTAGGGTTGATAGACCATCTATCAGCCATCGATCTGAAGCACAAGACACATAAACATTAGATAATCACATACCACAAATCAGTTCTAAGTAGCTTGATTGAATTCATTCTGATTCATTTTTGTGAATGAACCATGCGACTGTGTTCAGTTGGTTGTCCTATCATGCGACTGGACTCATTCGGGTGAATGAACAGGCGACTGCGTTCAATCGGTTGGATGAGCCTATGATTGGTTCAGTCGGCCGACTGAGCTCAAGCGTGTGATACATTCGGCCGATTGACTCATTCGGCCAGCTCAACCGTGCGATTGGAGTTCATCCAGACGACTAGTCGCATGACCCACTGTTCGGTCGACTGAGGTTTGAATCTTGACCAATTCATGAAATTAAACGTTGTTTAATGGTTCGTTAGACTCACAATCTCTTTACTAATGACCTAATAACATTAGTTTTAACATTTTACTTAATTTCAATATATTATTAGTTCATTTAATGGTTCGGTTCGTGTTTCAATCGAACATCACAAATTAGGGTGCCATTTCTCCTGATTTCCGTGAGATTTCATCTTATTATACCTGTATAAATGCACCACAAGTCAGAAGATCAATAGGGATGTATAATCGAGGTCTAAATAAATTTGGGCAGCGTAATGCTAGGATGTGCGATATAAGGGCGATTGGAAGTGGTGAGGAGAATGCGATCGACTGTGGCCCTTTATATACTTAATCTGAGTTCAATCGGCCGATTGGAATCATTCGCTCAATTCATTCGGGCGAATGAAACTCAGTCGGGCGATTGGCTCAGTGGATCACTTTCAGTCGGCCGCCTGAAGCTCAGTCGGTCGACAGACTCATTGGCACACTCTCATTCGGTCGAATGGGTCATTCTGATAAGCCATTCGGGTGAATGGTTCATACTCATGTCCATTCGGCTGTTTAGTGCATAAGTATGGTCTATTCGCATGATTGGTCCATACTCATGGTCCAGTCATGCGAATGGATCATACTCTTGAAATTTTTCTGACTTTATGACCATTTGACATTTAAACCCTTTTAACCTGTTGATTTAACATTATGAAAATTTGATCATCTCAGACATGATCATTTTAAGCTTGAAAAATCTTTTGATCACCTCAGACGTGATCCTTTTAAAACATTTCGTCACCTCAGAAGTGACCCATATATTTGAAAGCACGTGTGGTCACCTCAGACGTGACCTTTTTAGATGATAAGGTCCCTTATCAACTTCCAAGACATAGTCCGATACTACACAAAACTGAAATAGACTAACTTTGTACTGACCTAAAAGAAATACTGCTAAAACTTAAACTAGGATATGTTTTTGTGTTTTTGTGAGGGTTAATTCCTAAGATGTAACTCTAAGGAATAATTCTTCTAAGAGGGCAGCCTCAATCTTTTAAATCATACATGGACCAATTCAAGCTGGAATCATATAGGAGATTCACATCATTCAAGACAAGTTATTTTAGAAGGCTTTGATGCTCTATTCTTGTTTTTCATCTAGCGTCATTTAGCAAATTTAGGAAATCATACTAGTACTATTAGGTCCTCACACTGATTTAAACTTTCAAGAATTGTAGCCACAGTGATTGTTAGTATACTTGTCCTTTTAAATCCATACACAGACTTTCAACACAGTTTGGTGATAGTTTTAAGGTTTGTTTATTTCAACGAGCATTTGTGGATCCCACACTTATATGGTTATCAACATTCCTCAGGAGATTTTTGAGCGGTCTCAGGGTAGTATTCAAGAAGAGACTGTTCTTAGAACTTTCAAACAGAAGCCAATCCTCAGGTCAGTGCCACCGCACAGCAGAGAGGCGGAAAACAACAATGAGTTCTAGAGTATGTAGGTTATGCTTATCCTCAGGTCAGTGTCATCGCACAACAGAGAGGCACATAACCTATCTTCTTGTTTGAGCATTTTTTCTTCTTTTTGCACAGATCTCACCAACAACATCGGTCATCAGTTTGCTTGTATTTTCATTTTTCATGTGCTTTTGCTCATGCTTTGGTCTTGAGCACACTTTTGTAGCGTTTATTTTGCTCGTCACCCCTTATTTGAATCTTGTTGATTGTGTTAACCAGGGATAAGGTGTTACTCACAGCTAGTCAAAAATTTTAGTTTAATCTTGAGATAACCAAAAAGATCTAGTCATCTATTGTGTTGAATCTACCGACATATAATCTGTGGTCTAGCAACCTCTAGGTCTACTTTCTTTGTGTTACCTTAGTAGTAGCTAGCTTATCTATCATATTCCTTTTATATTGCTCAGACTACACAGACTTGTACTTGAGCTTTGCATCTTTTTCATTTTTATTTTAAAAGTCCCAAATGGTTTGTACCTGTGTACTATCATATTCCAAACATTGAATCGGTATCACACATACGATCTTACTTATTATCAGTTTGCTTCTCCTTTTTCCTCATTTTTTTTCTTTTTTTATTTCCTAGACCTATTCTCCCCCTAAAATTATATAACCACTATGGATTAGCAGTTTAGGATTTTAATGGGCAAGGAAAGAAACCAATTGTAATTAAACTAATTAAATTAAACAAAAACAAGATAATAAAATAAAATTTAAATTTAAAAATTAAAAGAACCTAGACACGACGCATCGGACTATACATGGTCATCTTCAGGAATGACCTCACTTTTCTTTTTAACACCGTTGACCTCTAACAGATATAGAAAACGTGGTTTGTCAAAAGCCTTTGTATAGAGGTCAGCGTGTAGAAAATCTGTGTTTAGTTTTACCACATCGATTAAGTTCTTTTCAAAGCAATCACGTATGAAGTGATATTTAATTCTGAAGTGTTTGGTCTCAGGAATGTTGGACCGGGTTTTTAGTGACTGCAATCGCAGCAGAGTTATCAACAAAGATAGGAGTAGAAGAGAAATTCAAACCGTAATCATGCATTTGCTGTTGAATCCATATGATTGAGAACAGCAGCTTGCAGCAGCAACATATTCGGCTTCACAGGTTGACAATGCCACCGAGATCTGCTTCTTACACTGCCAGGTTACTAATCTTCTCCCAAAGAACTAACACCCTGCTAATGTAGACTTGTAGTTCATCTTGCAGCCATCGTAATCCGAGTCGCTATATGTTGTAAACTCATAGTCATCATCATGAGGATACCACAACCCAAGAGTGGGTGTGCCCTTCAGATAACAGAATATCCTTTTGACCCCAATTAGATGGTTCACCTTAGGCTTTGCCTGATATCGTGAGCATAAGCATGTAGCATACATGATATCAGGTCGTGAGGCAGTGAGATACATGAGAGATCCTATCATCCCTCGGTACATAGTGGCATCTACCGAATCACCATTCTCGTCGGTGTTACATCATGGGTGTTACATCCATGTAAACCGATTGAGAATATCCCCTACATACTTGATCTGATGTAAGAAAATCCCATTTGGTGTCTGATCCACTTGTAACCCAAGAAAGAACTTATCTCCCCCATAGCACTCATCTCAAACTCCGCCTTCATTATTGCTTCAAACTCTTTACATAAGTCTTTGTTCTTGGAACCAAAGATTATGTCATCAACATAAATCTAAAGAAGAAGCAGATCACCATCCTTTTCTTTGATGAATAGTGTACAGTTAATTACACCTCTGCGAAATCCGTGTTTCACGAGGTGAGTTGAGAGTTTTTCATACCATGCTCTCGGGGCTTGATGAAGCCCGTAGAAAGCCTTATCCAGTTTGTAAACTCTATCCCGATGATACGGATCCTCAAATCCTTCCGGTTAACTGACATACACTGTTTCCAGGATTTCACCATGAAGAAACGCACTCTTAACATCTAGTTGATAAACTTTGATTTTCATATAAGATGCGTAGGCCAGGAAGATGCGAATTGCTTCCATCCTTGCCACTGGTGCAAATACTTCATTGTAGTCGATACCCTCAACTTGTCGATAACCCTGAACAACAAGCCTAGCCTTGTTTATGATGATCATTCCTTGATCATCCTTCTTGCATTTTAAGACCCATTTGGTGCCAATGACTTTAGCACCTTTAGGTCTATCCACTAGTGTCCATACACCTAACTTCTTAAACTGAAAAAGTTCTTCCTGCATGGCACTCACCCAAGCCTCATCATTTAGTGTTTCACTAACATACTTTGGCTCAAACTGAGACACAAAGCAGCGGTAGGCACCATCATGAAGGTATCCTTTTTCCATCACAGAGGCATAATCAGCTAAGTGCAGCTGATTTCTAGTCTGAACCCCTGATCTCACATCTCCTATAATATTATCCAAAGGATGATAGACGTTTAGACGTGTGCCAGGAGTTGTCGGAACAACCACCTCAGAGTCAAGATTATGAACATTTGGTTCCGGATCTGAGGCAATCGGAGTCTGAGGTTCCGAAGGTTCAGAAGCATCACTAGTAGATGCTTGTGAACTTGTGGTAGTCGGAAGCTGTACATCCTGGTTGATCTGATTATTTTCTTCATTTTCTTCATCAGAGGAAGAGTCACTCACATCAACTGCTCCTCCTAAGTTGGTAGGAGAATGACTTGTTGAATCTTGAGATGGTGTGTTCAAGACATCGTACATCATCTTGTTTGCTAACTCGTCTTCTGAAAGAAGAAAGAGGTATGTTGAAGGACTTGAAGAATCCATCATAGTCGAACAAGTAAGCAGGCCCTTTTCCAGCAGACGGTGTGTTCTATCTCTGAACATCAACATTACACCACACCTCTACCTGACCTGTTGAGTTGTTGTAACTCTCTTGTTCGGTATGTTGTATCCTAGAAAAATCCCTTCATCAACCTTCTCACTAAATTTTCCCTCCTGAGTTTTCTTCAGCATGGTGCACGGAGCGCCAAATGGATCGAGATACTCTAAGTTAGGTTTACGTCGCTATAATAACTTGTAGCACATTTTTCCATGGCATTTCACTGCTAGAACTCGATTAAGCGTATAACACGCATTTGCCACTGCTTCATTCCAGAATTTGATAGGCAGTTTCGAGTCTGCTAGCATAGTTTGTCCCGTCTCTATCAAGCTGCAGTCTTCCGTTCAGCAACTCCGTTCATCTGAGGGTATAGGCTGAGGTAAATTGATGCACAATTCCTTTTCCTTGCAATAGTCCTCCATCCTCTGATTCTTGAACTATGTTTCGTTGTCAGGCGCACTTGTCATAACTTCAGCTTGTATAGGGATTCCAGTGTTGTTACCAATTCCTTGAAGGATTTAAATGTTTCTCATTTGGATTTTAGAAATATACCCAAGAACCTTGAGTAGTCATCAGTAACTACATAGCAATACAAGTCGCCTGCGATGCTTCTTGTACTGACTGGACTAAACATATCCATGTGAAGAAGCTCTAGAGGAAGTTCTATAGAACGAACTTTCTTTTCCTTATGAGACTTCTTCGTCTGTTCGCCCTTTTTGCATGCAACAAAGAATCCGGGAGTTGGAAGTTTTTGACATTTACTCCTCTCACAGATCATTCTGGATCAACTGATTCATTTTCCTCGGATTTATGTGTCCCATTCTCCTATGCCAGGAGATGGAGTCCTTCTTAGTAGCTTTGGACAAGAATCATTGGACTTCACGATCCGTTGTGGAGGCCTTTGAGAGATCCAAGACATAAAGATCATTATATGTTAAAGTTGAAATTAGGATTTGGTCCTTCGGGATCACGTAGTCCTTCTTCAGAACGTAACACTTCTTGTTGTCAAAGACTACTTTGAATTCCTTATCATAGATTGAGAGACTGAAAGCAAATTATTTTGTAATTGTTCGACATAGTTTACCTTATCACAACTTAACTTTCTCATTTCCAACTACTCCTTGGCTGTGATATACCCTCCTTTGTTCCCAGCAAATGAACATGCCCTCCTTTAATTTTTCTGACATTTGATAGGAAAGCTCTGTTCTTGTCATGTGCCTGATGCTCCACTATCTACAATCCACGTGTAGTCTCAGCACTATAGCGAACACCCTACACATTTAATGAAAACATTAGTCATGTTAGGAACCCAAGCCTCATTGGCTTGGGTTTCCCCGAGGCATCACACATCATAAACTCAACCCGTTGACCATTCGGGGTTGAGTGAATCTTAGATTTCAGTTTGTTCTCATTGTCAGACACTGAGGCAGATTTTATTCCACAGACTAGCTTTGTGTAGGGCCTGTTTATGATAAACAGACGACTGGCAGATAGATTGAACTCTGGGTGCACTAGCCCTTTTTTGAGGTGTCACAAAGTTCCTCTTAGAAGAGCTAGTTGTAGATGTTGAAAGTTCAAATTTCCTCCTCGGTGTCTGGTAAGAAGGACATTTAGATGCTATGTGACCATACTCTCCACAGTTATAGTAGGATCTGCTTTCAACTTTACGGTTAATATGTTTTGGTGGAGATGTAAAAGTAACGCTGTTGACCTTATTATTTTGGATTGAGACACTTCTTTAGTAGATATATTACTTGGTTTTACGAACTTAATTGTTGTACCTGATTTCACATCTTTTATCTCTTGTTTACCTGGACTTTGACATAATGATCGTGATTGATTAGGTTTATAGTCCTTTTGGGTTCTGATTTAACTTTTTTTGAACCTGACTTTAAATTAACTTTTTCAAACTCTGTTTCCAGGTTAACACAAAGTAACTTTCCTCCTTTTCCCTAGAAGTGGCCACCTTCTGTTTAGAATCAGATTCACTCACCAGAGGAGTGGACACCACATGTGATGAACCTAACTTAGGAATCTGGATCACTCACCAGAGGAGTGGACACCACGTGATTCTTGATGGGGTTATCGTTAAGTGGTATACTTTTAGTGTTCGTCAAAGTCTCAGGTGGTGGTGGAACCACTTTGTATCCTAGCCCCTCCCAATTATTTCTCACTTTAACTAAGTGTTGGACAATGTTGATGAGCTTGTCCAACTGTGCAGTTTTTGTTTTAAAGAGTTGACTTCTACTTGTAAAACTGCTTCCTATTTCTTAGTGTCCTCTAGGGAGTTCAGATAGTACCTAATGTCGTTTGCTTGGTTAAAGGCAACTACCTCTGTTTCTCTAAGCTGTTTATTCAATAGGTCTATCTTTTCCTGTAACTATGCTCGTTTGTCTTAACACTCTTTTAGCCTCCGTGCATAGTTCCAGGTCCTTTACTAAGCTATCATTATGGTCTAATAATCTAGTGAATTTTGAATCTATACTTTCTCTGAATTTATTAAATTCTAAACAAGCATGATTACTAAATAGTTGGTCAGTAGTACTTACTTGAGATGAAGAGGAATCAACCATGAGAGTAGAAACTGTTGAATCTGGTTCTGGTGATTCTGACATTGAAGCAGATTTATCTTCTTCAGGCAGGTGGTTGACCACAGGTCCAATGTCTTCAGAATTTGACATGGCAAGCTCTACTGCTATGTCTCCCTCACTAGCCAAATCGTCATTAACGTCCTCCACGTTAGCTATGTTGGACTCTCCCGGTGACACAAACCGAAAGCTCCAGTCCTGTCCTTCATCCTCGTTAGCAGTTAAGGATTTTGGGTCCTTACTGGATGAGGTAGAACTGCTAGATATGGCCTGTCTTAACGAGTAAAGGACGAGAAAGGATTGCCATTACCCGTCTTTTTGGTTTTACACACTCCCTCTTGAAGTGTCCCTTCTCACCGCAGTTGAAACAAGTAACCTTTGACTTGTCGAACCAAAGGTTGTGTCTTTTGTGGCAACCAAGTTCTGTCCTGTCTTTTTGACAAACTTTTTAGCTCATCGGACAGCACTTGCCAGAGCCCACATTATGTCCATACGTTCAACTCCATCTCATCCACCTGCTCATAATCTTCATCTGCCAGGTGACAGTTTCCTATCTTTCCAGCAACTAATCCATCATAGGATTGAACCACCGCAGCTAAGAGGTCCATATGTTCTCTGGCCACCTCCACAGTCACATTCCCAAAGTGTTAGTTTTTAGTTTTGCTGCATTAGCTTCAGGTATCATATATTGGGTGCTAAACGACCCTGACGTTTCGGATCCTGAAGTTGAAGGTTGTGTTGGAACTGCTGCGCTTCAGATGAAGGCAGTTTGCAGTGGTGCTCCAGATGTCTTGACTGAAGGAGTTGCATTGTAGAGTGCTGGCCACCTCCACAGTCACATTCCCGTAGTTAGACTTTAGGCTCGATACTTCATCCTAAGTTCCTCTTCTCTGTGACACCCTCACCTTAAGGTCCGTCGAACGACATAATTAAGCATAGAATTATTTTAATTATTCTTCCTCTTCTTCATGAACTCCTGCTTTAAGGAATCATGTCTGCTTTATTTCCTTTGTGCATGTACTTCCTCCAAGAACGTGTGCTAAGCATAAACTTTTTATAAATTTCGTCACCATTACCACCAAATATATCATTTTTAATTTCAACCATTATCATTAATAAAATCATTTTAACTATCAATTACCATTAAACACACTTTTAACCTTAATATAACGAACATTTTAAGGTCGTAATCAACCGAAACAAATTTTGGGGAACTCGAGGGTTAAGTGTAGGACTAAACTCGCCATTTTGCAAACTTGGGCTGGGTATATAAACCCATATTCCAACCCTTGACCTTATTTCATCTTCATCTTCTTCATCCTCTTCACTTTCATCTTCACATCTTCTCTTCATCTAGCACCAAATCCAACCCGCGTGGTCTTGTTCTTGTCGTCTAGACTCCATATACAGCCTAGTCTACTCTATTCTAGCAGGTAGACGACCTTGGTTGCCCCTTTTCTTACTTATTCACACGGCTGTCCAACTAGGGTTCGGGTGTTCGGGTTCAACCCGAACACATGAGGTCGTTGTGGTGCGTGTGAGGTCTTTCTTCTTGTGTTCATGTTTGTGTATGTTTGTAAAGTGTTTCTGGAAGTCCTTGTAGTGTAAAACCCGTGCTCGGAGCAGCCGAAGGCTGCTTTGCACTTCTGCAGTCGCGAACCTGCAGTTCAGGCGACTGGTTCTGTCATGCGACTGAGCCGTGCGACTGGTGAGTCGTGCGACTGAGTCATACGACTATGTCATTCGGGCGACTGAGTTGTGCGACTGGGGACGTCATGCGACTGAGTCGTGCGATCGTATGTATGTGTGCATGAGTCATGCGAATGAATGAATGCGTGCGATTGAGTTAGGTGACTGACTGAATCTATGCGATTGTGGGTGTTTCGCACGACTGGAGTCCAATCGCACGAATGAAGGTTCAATCGCACGAAAGTAGTTAATTCGCACGATTGAGGGTTGATTCGTGCACATGGAGGTTGGGTTGTGTGAATGTGTGTTTTGTGGTACGACTGAATGCCAGTCATGCGAATGAAGACTCAATCGTACGAATGAAGCTGATCCGTACGATTGAAGGTTGATTCATACGAATGGAGCGTTGAGTCAAGCGTCTGGTCCTGTTGTGTGACTGATGATGTTGAGTGTGAATTTCCCCTTGAACGTCTGATGATGATAATGTAACATCAGTAAAAGTGTCATTGCTTGACCATAAAGATTAAAGTCACGCTATCAACATGCACATACTATTTCAATTGAAATCAACCTAACATTTTACAATTATCGACAATCCAATTGGAACTCCAAATACTTAACAAGTGCTATCTTTCATAACCATGAGATTAGTTCACGGATGTCATAAGCAATGACGACTACTCGTAGTACTTGGATCTACATAAGATCTGATACGTGTGTCCGCTTGTGGTGTGCTACCCATGACCGAACCGATACAACCCGAACCAACCAAACATTACTATACACTTTATACATGTCATTAATGTTTAACAATAACTGTTAATAGTGTTTGACTGTTCATTGCATTCAACTGTTGGAAATCTTGATCATTCATACTTGCCACTTAAACATGTGACTTTCGTGGCCCCTTTTTATGTTTATACTACTTTACAAACATGGGGGAAAGTATGCTTGCCCGCTTTCTATGCTGTACAACATACATTCAATTTACATACTTAGAATCAACGTGCTACTGTTTTGTGGGTACTTATCTGATACATGTTTGAGTCTGCTTTGTGGTTCTTTCTTACAACCATTTAATTCCAGTGTGGGAACCGACGGTTAGGTATTGGTAGTACTACTGGGTTGACACCCCCACCCTCGTGTTGGTATACTAGTTAGTACCATCAAAAGCCAGGAACGGGCCTTGGGTGAATATATTCCGACAAGATTCTTTGTGTACGTCATTAGGTTTGGTTGTAAAGCTCTTGTCATGTGATTTTGCTTACTTATAACTGTACATACGGTATTCTGCAACAACTTTATACAACATCAATTACTTATTTACTTTAAACCTGCGAGCTCACTAACATTTTGTTGACCATTTTGAGCATATCTTTTCAGGTGATCACGCTAGCTGAGGTTCTAGGTGTGCTGCCTTAGTGGAGACCCTAGGATGCATTTTCGGGCTAAACTTGTCATTTTGAAAACAATCGATGTACTTGTTTCAAACAACATTATACTTTGTAACTTGTTCCCGGGTTGTGGGAATTGCATACAATGTTATTCGTCTATGTATCACGTTTATGCTTATGGCTATGTTGTCGTGAATACTGACTAAACACGACTCAAGTCCCCTTGTTGTCGGGTGTCGTCATGACACACTTGTCATCATTATTATTATTGCATCTCTATCGCTCACCATGTGTTATGACGATTCCCGTCTCGTCACATCCCGTATTTCCGCTCTTAGCGGGGGTGTGACATTCTCTCGGTTTCATAATGAAGTCATTTACATCTAACTTCCAGAGCATTTCATTCTGTTTGAGATTAGAAACAAACGAAGCCCATTTTTATGGTAATCCATCAGCAAAGTTGGAAACCTTATCCTCCATCGATGTAACAACTCCATGAGTGTTCATCTCATTCATCAAGTGGTAGAATCTATCAATCACATCATCAAGGCCTTCTTTTCCATAGAAGAGAAGTTGTCAAACTCCTTCTTCAAAGCTTTTGCTTTGATGGTCTTTAGTGAGGCATTTCTGTCATACCTCTTCTCCAACGCATCCCAAAGTTTCTTTGCTTGAGTATACTCCGAATACTGATGGAAAATATCCTTCAGAATAGACTGAGTAAGCAAAGCGTAGACTTTCTTCTTAGCGTGGTGTTTTACCTTCTGAGCATCCGACATGCCACTTAGAGTAAGTTTGACTCCGTCAGCTCCTACTGCTATACTATACCCGAATCGATGGCCTCCCACAGATTTGTATCCACTCCATTTAGTAGATTTCGAAATGTTGCTTCCATTATGGGTAATCATCTAACGTAATAAGCTTTGGGGGTTTATTATGAATACCCACTTCGTTCTCCAACAGCAGTAGATTCTGAATACGTGTATCTCTACTTGTAGTATATGCTGAAAACTGATCCTCCATTTTACTTAACTTACTGTTTAACAAACTGCTAATGTATGCGAATGAAGGTATGCGATTGGGCTTATTCGTGCGATTGAACAAATACAAATGGTTCAATCATGCGACTGAACAAATGCGAATGAGTCAGTCATTCAAATGAACTAATGCGATTGAACAGTCCGAGTGAAGTTCTGAGTCGTACGAATGAAGGTACGAATGAGTCCAATCGTGCGGTTGGAGAGGGCGAATGAACTTAGTCGTGCGATTGGTCTAATCGTGCGACTGAGCTTGCTGAAGTTTGATAATTCGTAGGTTAAACTTGTTTTTTCCATAATAACTCGAATTTTATCAAACCCTAATAGCCGTATGCCGTAAAAATTAAACTTTTAGATCAGAAAACATCTAAGACTCCGTTAGACACAAAAAGATTGTGTTTTTGATGCAAAAACACAATTTTTGTATCAAAACTATTGAATCAACACGTAATCAAGAGCCAATGCTCTGATAGCACTTGTTAGGATCGTGTACTGGACGAAGTACTAACTAATTAACGTGTATACCAAACCAAATAGTGCGGAATCCTATTTGATTGGCGATCCAATCAGTGAGAACGCTTGTAGAAACAATTATGTATTGAATCTAACGTTAGAATCGATTAGGAATCGATCTACTGCGATCTATGAACTTGGAGTATGATCTTAGAGGTCTTTGGACGGCTAGGGTACGTCTAGTCCAAGTGGTTGAATGCCTATGTTTTTCCACGAATTAGGTGGTATTTATAGGTAGGGTTGCTCATTCGGGCGATGGAACCATCAGCATGGTTTATTCGTGCGATTGAGCCATGTGGTGATCCATGTTTGCATGACTGAGTATTCAGTCATGCGATTGAGTCAATCTCATGTTATAGTCATACGACTGATCCAGTCTCCTGGTTCAGTCGTGCGACTAAGTCATTCGTATGAAGTTGTTCATGCGTATGGTCCATTAGCATGGGCCATTCACATGATAACATCACGTTATTAAGTTTGAATGTATTAATTGTCATAACATTATTTATATTAATTCAAACAACCCCAAACCTATATAATCAAGTCAATATGCGATAAACAACTCATTAATGAAATATTAAACATTATAAACACATCCAAACATTTGCATTCATTAAGTACCCAACTATTACATAAGTGTAAGACAATAAAGACATATTACATTAAGAACAGAATCAAGGTACACATGTATCACAACATCCAATAGAGATCATAGTCTACCATCTAGATTAAATGACTATGTGTAAGACGAAGAGTTACTCATGGTGCTATTAGACAAGAAGAGAAAGAAGGTGTTGAATTCCTTATTGTTCAAGAAGGATAATTTATGTCTTATCAAGAAGTTTGCAATGAAATAGTTTAGAGGAAAGCAATAGATGAGGAGGATTAAGATATAGAGTCAAACAATACTTAGGTCTTGACAAACATGCTATTAAAGTGTAATCTAATAGATTAAAATGTGTGTATAATTGAAAAGAGATGCTAGGGGAAATTTTGCCAAGCAAAAAGGTAGACTTGTTACAAAAGGATATGTATAGCAGTTGGAAATTGACTTTGAAGACACTTCCGTACTAATTGCAAGGATTGAAGCAATTAGATTATTATTTCTTTATCAGCTAAAATTCGGTGGAAGGTGTATTATGGATGTGGAAGCCACATTGCTTCATGGTGAAATAAAAAAAATATATAGAAGGATTCATAGGCAAAAGTGTGTAAGTTTTCTAAGGTTTTGTATAGATTGAGAAAAGCACAAAAGGGTTGGAATCTAAGTTTAAATGAATTCTTAAAGTGAGTTGGGCTTTAAAGGGTGTAAACATGAACAAGAAGTATATGTAAAAGCAAAGCGTGCATCATTCTTAATTATAGGAGTGTATGTGGATGATCTACTTTTGGTAGAGAGTGATAAAGTGAAGTTGGTTGTTTTAAGGCTCAAATAAAGACAAAATTTGAGATGAAAAACCTAGATTTATTATGCTATTACTTTAGAATATTAGGTTGGTAAAAAAAGGCATTTTGACTAAACAATCAGGTTATGCTACTAAGGTAATGCAGATGGGTAGGGTTAGAAGGATGCAATGAAACTAAGACACCAATGGAGCCTAGATTAAAGTTGTATAAGATAGATGGTGATGATCTAGTGGAACCACATTTTTTATAGAAGTTTCGTTGGTTCTTTGGGGTATTTAAGTCAAAAAAGATGTCATTTGAGTTATGTTGTTGGTTATGTAAGCATGTTTATGCATGACCCTAAGGAGGTACATTTGAAAGATGTAAAAAAATTGGTTAGATATATGAAAGGTACCGGTCATTTTGGTCTCAAATGTAGCATTATTATAGGTGGTGGCCTTATGGGATATAGTGATAGTAACCGCTTAACTAATAGTAATGATGGAAAGAGCACCTCATACCATGTATTCTATTATAACGGTTCATTGGTTTCATAGCATTTTGAGAAGCAACAAACTATTGTTCTATCTACCTATGAAGCATAATTTATGGTTGTAATTTCTACAGCATGCTAGCTTATTTGGTTACATGGAGTAATTGAGAAGATTACTAGAAATAAGTAGGAGGTAGTGACTTTATATATTGATATTAAATCTATAATTGCTTTCATGAAAAATATCACTTTCATGGTAGTAGTAAGCATATTAATATTAGATATCACTTCATAAGTGAATGCATTTTGAAGAATCAAATTTGAGATGATTTTGTAAGTAGTGATATGCTAAAGGGCAAAAGCACTCTCTAGAATGAAGTTACTGAAATGTGGTTCTTGCTAGGTGTTATGGATTTCCAAGTAAGCTTGGAATTAGAGGGGAGTGTTATTGGATTCTTACTTTGTCATTCTAAGATTTATAAGAGTTGTTTCTATAACCTTTCCAGTTAGTTTAGTTTTGTTTGATATAACTACACAAGTGATGTAATCAATTGCGAATGTTCATAATCAACGTTCAATCTTCTTCTCCTTCCTTTTAGTTTTCTTTGTAATCTTGGTACCCGACTTTTTCAACTACAAGATGAATTAAATTCTAAGACAAATAGGTATTGAGTTGCAACCATTAATAATTTCTTTCTATGCCGACAAACGTCATTCCATCGAGATCTACCTAAAAAAGAATTCGATGATTTATTGATTTGAAGTCGCTAGCAATCAAATCCACTTGCTTGTTCTTGGTGTTGTTCAATAAAGATTAACAAAAGCATCAAACCTCAAGTAATAGCTTTATTTTTAACTGAAAAAGAAGACATGTTTGGCAGGGTAGTACCACTGTACTATATATGAGGTGGTTCCATCAGAATTAATGAAAGGGGTCAAAGAAGATGATGATTAGTGAATAAGATAAATTAGGATTAACCAAAGAGAATATTTATTTAAACCCTGATTATAATGAATCAAGAGGATCCAAAGAATAAGATGGTCGGGGCTTGACAAAGTCGATAGAGAAGAGATTTGATGGGAGGCTATTTAGGGTTTTTATATGTTTGAGTTCTACTATGATTTTTCTTAAGATTAAAGGTAAAAGGGTAGAATAACCTTTACATGCTTCTCGCATGAGGCTCCTAATGTTCTAAACTAACCCCTATTAAGTTGAGGGATCGTATATGAAAGCAAACAATGAGTTTAAAGATGAAATCATAAAAAAAAGAATAAGTTTAGGGATCCACAATTTGCAAAAAACTAGGGGACCATTTGTGTAATTTATTCTCATAATTTTTATCAAATAAAAGAGTTAATACTTATTATTTTTCAATATAGGGTAAAGTAGTCATTTTATCTAACAACTGAAAATTTTAAATAATTATTAGAAAGAAAAAAGTTTCAAACTCATAGACAAAACACACAAAACACGTCCACTATAAACTTCTCTAATAATCAAAATATAATGCTAATAATAATATTATTTATATTATTTATATTCTTTTATATTTATATTATTTAATTATCACATATCACAAGCATAACAAAATACCGTTTAGTGATGATATAAAATGTTAATAATATTATTATATTCTTTTTGAAATATAAAATATAAAACTATAAATTAGAATAATATTTCTTTATTAAAAAACAAAAGATTTTGAAAAGAATTTTTTAAAATATGAAGTTTTTTAATATGAAATATTGTTTTCTTACTTACCATACTTTAATTATACGTAATTTCTATAAATACTATCTTAATCATTATTTTACAATTTATGTATATTAATTATTATTAACTTTTTATTTATATTTGTAATAACGTATATATACATAAGTTTCTAAACTACTTAATAATGATTAAGAACAAAACTTGTAGATATGTACAAACATAAAAAAAGAAATCTGTAATTTCTTAAGAAAATTTTTAATGGTGTTTAGGTATCAATAAGTTCACCCAAAAATGTTTGAACGTGAATCTCACTAAAACCTTTCAAGTGGCTTACTACTAGGTTAGATGTAACTAATAACAATTCTAGTTATCCAGTTAATGCAATTCGGAATTTTAAAACCGTAACCAAGTTACCAATTCTATTACTGACGGTATTGCTTTGCAGAGATAGCATTGGCAAGAAGGTCAACGCCTCTTTTGATAGTAGGGAGAAGAGAAGACTTTATGTTGCCTGTTCCCTCAACAACGGCCACTTGTTTTAAGTGAACTTTGGTGCGTCCAGTAAATATACAATGGTATCAAGATGCATATTTTCGTAAGCTTTATCCAATGGTGTTTGGCCTTTATTGTCAGGAGTATGTAACAAATGTTTGATTTTGAATATTTATCCTTGTCAACCAAGGGCCGCGATGGAGTTTGGCCTTTCTTGTCAGGATTTTTCGAGGATAATTTTTCTATCAATATTTTGTCATAGGAAACCAAGAGCTCTGCTGCTTTTGAGTTGCCAACAATGGCAACAATGTGAAGATTGTGCTTCCATCCTTATTTTTGAGCTCTGTCAGTTTTATCTATCTTCCATAATATTCTTTTGATGAAATCGTTACAACGTATTCCAACAGCTATGTGAAGTGCTGTGTTGCCATCACTATTGAATTTTTCTGCTATATGATCTATATTGTTTATTAGTAAGACGTATACATTATCCCACTCCTCATAGACAATATATTGTCTCAACCTCTAGACTAAAGATTCTCTCTTCCATACGTAAGTTTCATCTTTGTATTGGGTTTTTGTTTCTGCGTTTTCAGCTTCGGTCTCTGTATTCTTATTTGCTTCTGTTGGAGCTGAATCTGCATATGTACCATTTTGAAATTTTAGTAACACTAAGGAGGATTATGTAACGACCAATGAATATGTTGGTAATTCCACCCAAAAAGAGTTTAATTGCCAAAGAATTTGCGTTGGTAACTAATGTTGTAGTTCTATCTTGTTTCAAGGTAACATGATCTTATCATTACCTTTTGTTTTGACATGTGTAGCCTTTTCGCCCTTTGCTTCTAACTCTGCAGGATTCATGTCTTTTTTGTTAGTAGATATCTCTCCTAAAACCATGGTCTTGTCTTTCATCTTTGTTTTTGTGTTTGCTTTTGTTGGGGTTGAATCTGCATACAATTTTTTTAAATAATAATATTAATTAATGAAAATAATGATAACAATAATGGTGGTGGTGTGGCACGCGGTGGTTGTAGAAAAAATATAAGAAAAGTTTTTAAAGACACATGATACTCTCTCGTATCTTCTAACTTTTATTTTCTCATCTAAACTTCAATATATACTTATAAGTTTAGTAATAATAATCTCATTAATGTGTAATATTATATTAAATATTTTCAGACGAATAATAATCTCATTAACAATTTATATATACTTATTTCCTCATCTCATTTTATGTTATGTGTATTGATTTATAAATATAAATATTTTTTTTATAAAAGGTAAACCTGAAATTTTTTAATATAATAAAATTATTCAAACATACATTTAAAACTTATGTTAGTTAATAAACATCATAATGAAAAATTATAAATTGTCTTATGATAAAGATCATAAGAAATATTAATTCATACCACACATATATTGGCACATCCCGGCGGAAGCGTGAGATGCTAATTTGGGTGTGACTCGTTGTACAGAACTCATTGATTAACAGAGCTTATCAGATAATATAGCAGAACAAATATACATAACTTAATTCATAAGATAATATTAAAGTTAGGATTACATCAAATCATAACAGTTAAAATTTAATCTAATATAATCCTATCACAAACATATTATCTAGCTGTTACATTTTTTAGTAACGATGGAAGTGCGTATCCACCGATATGCTGAGATCATGCATGTTAACTGTTAGATTAACGCAAAATTTTCCCATGACTTCTCCCCAGCCATTGTAAACATCAAAAGAAACATAATGTTGTTACTCATGGTAATTTTCTTGAAAAAGCATACTCAAAATAGTCAACATAAAGTTGGTGAGTTCACAGGTTTATCTTAAACAAAATATTATTGATGCATCATATACAACCAAACCAAACTTAATAATCAGATCATCCATACTGTCATAACATAATTCATAAATCAGATAATATAACATCACAATACTCATCCTGTTGGTGCAGGAAATTATTTCCTAAGTAGCGCTACTTATATTATCCAACGGTTCCACATTCGAATTAAAGGTTGTAACATAAATGACAGTGCAGGGTCGGTGTTTGTCACTTAAACACAAATGTTTTCTCTCAAACTCACCTATAATCACACTCGGGTAAGAATCAATAAGAGTTGATCACAATATGAAAAGTAACTAAGAACACAGAAAGATAATTTCAAGATACTTTTATATATTGATTCTCAACTCAAGATATAAATACTCTTACAAGCAGATTGTTAATCTCTCTTCTATGAGTTACAATAAGAACCTATATATAATACTATCTACAGCCGGATATACTTTGATACCAACTGGAATCCTTTAGCCAAAGCCTATACTACAAGACTATAGTTAAGGTTCTTAGATAAAGTCTTATCTGAGATTTGGTAGTCAGGACATGTCCTGACTTACCTTTTGTCACCAACTAAAGATGGCAACTGTACTATCATGAAAAGGTAAACAGTGGAATAAAGTATGGTCAACAATATGGTTCTTAAAGAAGAAGCCATACTGTATCAGAAGTCTGCAGCGGAGTGTCAGAGACCATACTTGTGTCCACTGGTTATAGTAGTGTCTTCCGAAGGTTAAATGGCTTCGGAAGAGTAAGTACTTCCGAAGCCAATTATACTTTGGAAGAGGTGCTTCTTCCAAGACTTGGAGACTTCTTCATCATACTTCGGAAGTGGCCTTTACTTTATTCTTCTAATTCTTGAACATCGGAAGTATGCATTTGTCTTCGGAAGTAGAGTTCTGTCTTCGGAAGTTGGACTTTTCTTTATCTTCGGAAGAACTCTACAACCTTCGGAAGTTCCATGAAAAGCTTCGGAAGCCTTTGCATGCAGCACCAAAATAACTTAAGTGATCTAGTTTTGGTTGCATTATCCTTCTTCTTGATCCAACAAACTCCCCCTAGGATGATGCTACCAAAACTTCACTTACCTCGACTTCTCAAAACTTTCAGCACCAAGGAGAACAAATATTTTTCTGTCTCCTTGTTCTTTCCTGATGTGGTGCTGAGAAGCTTGTACAGATCCTTGGTAGACAGGAAATCCAGTCTGTCACCTTGGATAACATGTACCCTTTGTTGTTGCCCTCTTAAAAGAGTTAGTTGATGGGAACTGTAATCATATTCCCATCGAACTATAGGTTCCAATTCAGGACCTTCCACCATCTGTAGAAAGGTACCACCTTTGGTGGTAGATCTTTCCTTGTCTTCCTATCTTCTCAACTTTCGCTCTTCTTCAATCCTGGCTTTTGTAGTTAACTCAGCTAGATGAAGACTGTTGAGATGATTTCTGATGATTGCAGCAGTTTTAGAGTTGGAGGGGTTGGAGAATGGCTTCTTTGCTAACTCAGCAATGTCGAACCTACTAGAGTGTAGCAGAGAGGTTGCATTGAGTCTATTGACTCTACCATTCTCCCTTTCCACAACAAAGTTAAGAGAAGGTTCATTGAACCTCCACTGGATTATCTTCCTTCTAGGCATAAGAGGCTGACTAGGAATCTTGTCCTTTATTCTTGTATCCAGTAGAGTCACTAGTTTCCTACTGAGCTTCTTTTCTTCCTCATTTAGAAAGTCTGAATTAAGGCCCAAAAGTCTTGTAGCCTGGTCCAAAGTTCCTCTAGGAAAATCAAGGAATCTGTCTCTTGTGAGGGAACTTGAAGATCCGTCTACATGGTCCAAAGTTCCTCTAGGAAAATCAAGGAATCTGTCTCTGTGAGGAACTTGAAGATCCGTCTACATAGGTGATGTTGACAGAGTCTTCTATACAAGAGACTTCACTCAGAGTAGTACAATTGGTGAGCTTTGTCTTGATTGCCCTAAACTCCTCAAGGGAGAGATGTTGAGAAGGCTGAAGGGATGGTTTGGATGGTAATTGGGTAGGTTTAGGTTCAGAGGTTCTGGCTAGTGTTTTGGGTTGGATGATGGGAAGTTTAGGAGGTTGAGGAGAGGGAGTGGTAGAGGGTAGTGATGTGGTTCAGGGTGAAGGGTTCAGGTTTAGTGGTGAATGGTGAGGATGAGGGTTTAAGTTGTGGTTGGGTAGAAGCAGTGAGGTCATCCCTTTTACCCTCCTATTAATCTCTTTTCTTTTCCCCAACCGGTTGTCAGCCTTAATTTCACTGACAATCTGTTGGAGTGTCTTTCAGACATAGGACCCACCTGCCTACCAGAGAAGCCATGAGCCCGAAGATACTCCTTCATCTAGGCTTTCTCGGTGAGCTTCTTGGAGGCAGTGACCCCAGCTTCTTCTTCCTTTTTTATTCTCTCTGGCCTTTTCTCTTGCAGCCTTCTTTCTTTCTTCTCCATTTGATCCTGCTCTTTATTATAGAGCCAAAGGATCGTGTCATCATTGTGTGGAGACATTCTTGAAGATTGAAGCCTCTAGAGAGTAGAAAGTTTACCCTGTCTCTCTTTAGCTGTAGATCAGCCTCCTTCTGTTTCTCTCTTCTCTTTCCAAGGCCATCCAGGCTTCTTCCTCAAGTTTCAGCCTGGTTGCTCTCTCCAGATCCACCAACTCCTCTAATGGTAGTAGGAGTGTTTCTTCATTGGAAGCTCCCAATTCAATGAGCCTGTCGATGATCTCTTCTCTCTTTTTGTTAATGACAGTCTCCTGATTTGATGCAGCTGCTTTAGCGCTGGCAGCTAGCAACTTCTCAGTAGGGAGTCTTCCTTTCCTTTTAAGCTTCTCAATCCTTTCCTCTTACTGAAGCTCTTGCATAGTCAATTTCCTTTTTTCCTTTGTCCCTTGAAGAGCTTGACTGTGGTGGTTCTTGGAGAGAGATTTCAGATTGTGAGAGTGGCAGAGATGGTGTTTGGATGGAGGTTGAATCAGAAAGTCCTCGCTATTCACCTTAGATGCCATTTCAAGGATTGCATCTGTGATGTTCAGTTCCTCGGACATTTTATACAGACCTTCCGCAGCTTCCATTTCAGCTTCGGAAGATTCAGCTTGTTCTTCCGAGGCTTTAATTTCTGCTTCGGAAGTTGGAGGATAGCAGATTGTGTCCCAACTGTTTCATTGCTGCGCCATCGTTCCTATTTCCCCTTCGAATTGAATCTTAGGTTCCATGAAGACCTTAGGTTGACCAACTTCTTCCATAGTGGTAGAAGGTGCAGTCAGCCTTTGAAGTTCTTCTGCTCCAAAGTAGATCATTGCAGCATCATGACTTGGCTGCTCAAAGTAAGATCTTAATAGAAACTTGGTGAAGAGTCTGTAGAGATCATTGAGCATCCTGGATCAATCTGAAGAGTGACTTGAGATGTTTCAGGCGTAGAAATGATGGGAGAGGAAGATGTTGAAGTGGAAAGCCGGCTCTGTGGTTCCTTGTGTGTTTGTCTTTGAACATTCTCCCCCTTTTTGGTAGCATCATATTGAGAGCTAGATGAGTTGGAGGAGGAAGTCAGTGAGACCTGAATAGGTACATGCCTAACAGACCTCTCCGTCTGTTTCTCAGCTAGTTGAGCCTTGAGATTGTCAATCTCAAGTTGCTGAGTAGCAGACCTTGCCTCTAAAGTCTTAACCAAGGATTCAAGGTTTGAGACTTTAGATTGAAGGTCTTTAATGAGGAGATGCATGTTTCCCTCATCTTCTTTCGAAGAATCACGGGGAGATGAGGTAACATACCGAGTATGTTCAGCCTCACCACCAGATGTGGTTTCTTGACACCCTGGTTTCCCATGCTCAATGATGTCTCTTTCAGAGTCATCAAAGGGCTTGGTTGCCACAGATTCAGTCTCAGATATGTTACCACTATTCTTAAGGTCCATTGAGGCACCTTCTGTAGTGGCAGCTGAATCTGCATGAGTCCCCTCCACATCAGTGGGACTCACCTCAGTCGGTTGCTGATGGGGGCTAGAGATAAGGGATTTCTCCGGGCTCTGTTGATTTTGGAGAGAGTGTTGTAGATCAACTCCATTGCCATGAGAGATGTTATCTCTTCATCAGTTTTAAATAAAAGGTCAGTGAAAGATAGGATGGGTAAACCTACTGACCTGGGACTTTGGTCAATGTCTACAGGCATTGAGCCTCTGGTGGGGTTGTCCCTTGTTGGTTGCTCAGGGGAGTATAGAGACTCACTCTGAGGGCTTTCAGCTTGGGTTGTGGGCTCATGGTTCTGAGACTGAGGAGACTCAGGACCCCAATTGAGGTCAATTGTGAAGGATGGTTGGACCTCAGCTAAGTGGGAGCCCTTTGTTCCACTCTAGCCTTTTTGAGTTGAACAAGAGGAGCTTGTTCTATCAGAGTAGATTGAACAAGGGTTCGTTTGGGGCGTCTTTGATAAGTGATGGTGATGGGTAGTGTTGCCATAGTGGGGGTATTTGCTGGTGTGGGGTCATCACCTGTGGGGTTAACAGGGATGTCACCAGGAGCCATTGGCTTAGTCATACCTAGAAGAATGCAGTATCTCTTCCTGTGAAGTTGGTGGACACTCTCTTCAAAGTTTTGAAGATGGTCGGCCTCATCCGAGGAGCAGTTAGAGCAGCTGCACAGACAAGCGTGCTCTGGTCTAACTCACAGGTGATTATGCTGGAGAAACCTGGGATACATAAAGAATGTGTCCTTCTAAAGATTTTCCATGAGGTTAGTCAGCACAAATCTTGAATAGTTGAAGCGGAGGCATTTTACCAACCCATGAACAAGGCACCCAAGTTCAAATGGAATTTGATCCCATCCTCTGGATTTATTCGACAAGCAGTGAAGGACCACGTGTAGCAGGAACTTCCATTTGTATGAGAAGTTCAATTTGTAGACAGTTGATCTGCTAACGTCTCCTCCATATCCCATTTGGAGATAAGAATCATCCAAGTCTGCTTTGGGGAATTCCGTTGAAGCGCCCTCATCATGAAGCTCTAAATGCTCCCTGATGAGCTGTTTAGAAATAATCAACTCCTGGCCACATATGCTCGATCTAATGACAAGAACCCTGTTTAGGGTTTCAATCTGACCATTTGCCCAAAATTTAGACATATGGTTTGAGTAAATTGTGGGGTTAACAGACAGAGCGGTGTAGTAGGTAGATTGGGTTAGGAAGGAGATAATATCTGAGAAGTCAGCATCTCTTGATGAATCAAGAAGTGCGACTTGGTTGTGCTGAGGGTTGAAAGCCATTGGAAAGGTGAATGGGAATGATTTGAGCTGGCTAAAGATGAGTAGGAGAAATTTCTAGGGCTGTAAATTTTGCAAGTAAGAAAGTGAAAGTGAATAGTCGAGATTATTTAAAAGATTGTGGAGAGGCGGTAATGGGGTTAGGATAAGGTGATGTGATGGTTTAGTGTATGAAATGACCGTGGCGGTAAGGTTAAAAAATCAGTTAAATAATCCGACATCATTGACAAAATCCTTGCTTTTTACAGTGTGGGGCCCAAGAAATTTACGTTACACAGTGAAATCTCTCTTCCGAGTGTAAAACATTTCCGAAGGTAACTTGTCTTCCGAAGGCAGTTCTATCTTCCGAAGCCAAATCTTTGCTTCCGAAGGTTAGAGTTGCTTCTGAATAGAGAATTTTTAAGTTTCGGAAGTAGATCTGATATGAGATCAACGCTTCTTCCGAGACTAGAAATTCTTCCGTGAAGAAAGTTATCTTTGAGAAATTATGCTTCGGAAGATATGAGTGTGTTCCGAAGGTTAATTTCTCTTCGGAAGGAATTTACACTTAGAAAATTTCAGAGAGATTTTCTTTTAACAGGGCTTAAATTGTATTGAAACAAGATTTTCATATTAAAAAGGTTTCTCAAAAGAGATCAAATTAATCAATGTTTATCATCTCAATAGCTGTTATGAGATACTTGAACCTTTGTTCATCAAAAGCTTTAGTACAACAATCAGCATATTATTATTCATTTGATCAACTTTGATTAATGATTCTCATGAATCTCTAATGAATATCTCATGAATTCTCTAATGTGATACCTGATGTCATGTGCTTAGTCTTGGAGTGCTTCACCGGATTTTCAGTAATGGAGATAGCACTGTTGTTATCAATATGGATAGGAGTACTCATAAAGTTGAATCCATAGTCTAACGTCTGATTTTGAATCCATAGCAGGTGAGCACAACAGCTAGCAGCAGCAATGTATTCAGCTTCAGCATTGATGTAGAGATACAGGATTGTTTCTTGCATTGCCATGAGATGATCCTTCCACCAAGAAATTGACATCCTCCCGATGTTGATTTCTTATCAATATTGCAGCCGCCGTAGTCACTGTCAGAATATCCATAAAGATTGAAATCCTTGATTCTAGGATACCAAAGACCTAATTTAGGTGCTCCTTTGAGGTATCTGAGGATTCTCTTAACAGCAGCTAGGTGAGACACCTTAGGAGTAACCTGATATTTTGCACAAATACAAGTAGCAAACATGATATCAGGTCTACTTGCTATAAGACATCAGAGAACCAATAATTGCCCTATACTGATGTTGATCAGTATCCTCCCCCTCAAGATCAGGACCAAGATTATGGTTTCTGGGTATGGGTGTCTTGGCAGGCTTGCAATCCTTCATCTCAAATCTTTCTAAGATGTCAGAGACATATTTCGATTGATTAATGAGAACCCTTCCTTCAGTTTCTTTACCTGAATTCCAAGAGAAAAAATCCTTTTTCCCATGGAGCTCATCTTAAAATTCTTCTTCATAACTCTCAAAGTCCTTGCACATTGGTTATTGGAGGAACCAAATATGATGTTATCAACATAGACTTGTACAAGCAAAATGTCCCTTCCAGACTTTCTAATGAAGAGAGTCTTGTCAATGGTACCTCTAGTATAGCCATTCTTCAGAAGAAACTGAGACAGAGTCTCGTACCACAGCCTAGGTGCTTGGTGCAGCCCATATAGAGCTTTATCCAATTTGCACACATAGTTGGGGTGCTGTGGATCTTTAAATCCTGGAGGTTGGCATACATATACTTCCCTGTCTATATCCCCGTATAGAAAAGCACACTTGACATCAAGTTGGTATACTGTGAAGTCCTTGGATACAGCATAAGCAAGGAAGATCCTAACTGCCTAAAGTCTTGCAACTGGTGCGAAGACATCAGTATAATCGATTCCTTCTTCTTGAGTGTATCCTTGAACCACAAGTCTTGCTGTATTCTTGATGATCAAGCCTTTATCATCTCTCTTGTTTCGAAAAACCCATTTGGTACCTATGGGTACTTGACTAGATGGTAGCAGACATAGGTTCCATACCTTCTGTCTCTTGAATTGAAGCAACTCCTCTTGCATCGATTCAATCCAGCTACTATCTTTTAAGGCATCTTCTACCTTCTTGGGTTCCATCTGAGATAGAAAGCATGAGCACAAGCAGACATTCCCTTGATTCTGTCCTCTTGCTCTCACACCCTCAGAAACATTCCCTATGATGTTCTCAGTGGATGAGTGTTGTGAATCCTAAGACGAGGAATCACTTCCAGTTGCAGAGATAGATCCAGGTTGGACATATTCTGCTCAGGAACTAGAACACTCTGTCCAGCTATTGTTTCAAAGTCATTCAATGAGGACTGATTGAATGAATGAGAAACATCATCAATAGGTGGCTGTGAGGTAGCATTAACAGTTGCCTGTTCCTTCAAAATACTACCCCTTCTGCCTGGTGTTGTGGTGGATCACCTAATGAGCTTTGAGGCTCAGTAGGTGACTCACTTGTTGAAGCTTCACTATTCCTTGATATAGTTAATCTGTCGAATCTGTGAATAGTGGAAGCTTGATGTATTGCAGCACTTGGAGAATTTGGTCTAGGCCTGGGAAGCTCTAATAGTTGATCACTATTAGCAGCATCAACATCAGTTTGAGCACCTATTCCAACTGAAACATTCTAACAAGAGGGTTTAGAATAGTTTGGAAACAATTCAAAATCAAAGATGTGATCAGGTCCATTCCCCCTAACACAAGGAGTGTGCTCATTAACAAATATATTAGATGACTCCTCAAATTATTGATTCTTAATGTTGTATACTCTGTAAGCTTTGGAACTAGAAGAATATCCAACAAAGATAGCATCATCCGACTTTTTAGCAAATTTTGTTAAATTGTCCTTTGTGTTAAGTATGGTACACCTGCTTCCAAAGGACCTTAGAAAGCCAATGAAGGATGGCCTCTTGTTCCATAGCTCATAATGGGTTTTTCCATAGGGCTTAACTATAAGAACTCTGTTCTGTACATAGCATGCAATGCTGACTGCCTCTCCCTAGAATGTTAGAGGTAGCTTTGAATCAGCTAACATAGGTCGAGCAACCTCAATAAGTGTCCTATTCCTCCTCTCAGCAAAATGTTTTGTTGAGGAGTTCTGGGAGCACTATATTGTCCGGCAATCCCTTTTGAGTTACAAAATGAATCAAGAATGAAGTTCTTAAACTCAGTCCCTTGATCACATCTAATTATTTTAACCTTGTGATCAATTTGATTTTCTATTTTAAGAATAAAATATTTTAACGTTTCAGCAGTTTCATCTTTAGTTCTTAAAAGAATACCATGTGAATCTTGTAAAATCATCAACAATCACAAGGCCAATATGATTTCCTTCCAATGCTCATAATACTTATGGGACCAAAAAGATCCATGTGCAATAAGTGCAGTGGAGTAGTGATAGAGTTAACACATTTGGATTTATGAGATGTCCTGTGTTGTTTCCCTTTCAGGCATGCAACACAGTTGTCTTTGCAGAAAAATTCTTTTTAGGCAAACCATGTACCAAGTTATTTTTATCCAATTTATTCATTGTCTTAAAATTTACATGACACATACGTTTATGCCACAGTGTTGACTCATCACTATCAGCTTTGGAAAGAAAGCATGATACTTCACCCATTGGGGAAGCCATGTTCATATCAAGCATGTACATATCCCCTTTCCTGGGAGATCTAAGAAGCACCAATTTGGGAGGAATTGTCATCCCTAGTTTGAGGATAATGCACTCATGTTCTATGAAAAGAATTTGGTGCTTTTGATCACAGAATTGAGAAACACTTAACACATTGTGTTCAAGCTGTTTGATAAAGTTATCTTTGTCAACGGTTAACATACCATTGGATATACTCCCTCTGCCAGAAATATATCCTCCGGCCTCACCTCCAAATTGGACAGGACCTCATCATAATGTTGAAATTTTTTAAGGAGATGTCTGTTCCCTATCATGTGCCTGGAGCATCCACCATCTATAATCCATACATTGTTGTTCTTGTCAAATGGATGTTCCTACACATAAGATGAGAATTTAGTTTTGTTTGGAAACCCAAGCTTTATTGGTCTTGTGTTCTTCCAAAGATAAAGACATGAGTGAACCAAATGATATGCATGGGGGTTCAACAGAGGTCAATGAGGAAGAGGTTTGGGCTGCAGCATCTTCCTTGATCTTCCAGTCCACCTTTTGGCTAATCTTGGAGGATGAGCTTGTTGAAGCTTTTGCAGCATGGTCTTCTTCCAAAGCTTCTTTCTTTTTGGAAGAAGTCCTCACCACCTTTTCTTCCGAAGCAGTCTTCTTCTGGGATGGTTTCAAAGAAGCTTTCTTGTTTTTCCGAACCTTAGTAGCTTTTGCTTCCGAAGCCATTTTCCCTTTGGAAGAAGGAGTTTTTTATGAAAGCAACTTGGCCTTGGAAACTAGCTTTCCCTTCTTGAACTCTTGAACCGTATGGAAGGGTCCAAATGTGAAACCTTCCCTGACTCCTTCTTTCCTAACATTGTTTGCATAATGTGTGCTTGCAGGATTGTAGTAACAATCTTTTGCCATATGATTTTGCAGGCCACACATGATGCATACAATGTTAGTCTATTGGGGAAGTGAGAGTTGTTGTTTCTTGGTTTTCTTTTCTTCGTCAGCAACGTTTCCCTTTAACTTCTGACCCTTTGGTAGGACAGGAATGCTAGTATTATATTCCTTTCCTGAATCAGAAGTACCCAACACTTGGAAACCAGCTGAAACAAAGACACCCTTCTGTTTAGGGTCAATTTTAAGTTTGGATTCAGCCACTTTCTTAGCAGTTCTCCTAGCAGCTTTAGCTCTGCTTCTTCTGGCTTTGGTGGTTAGGATTTGATCATCATAGGAGGCGATAGGTTTATCTACCTGTTCCTTCCTTGTGGTGGTCACTATTGGTGCCTCATCCTTTAACTCTGGAAAGAAAGGGTCAGCAGTTGGAACCTCTTGCTCGTCAGTACCACATCTAGGCTGTCTTATAGACTCATAGGAATATGGTGGAGCAATTTCATTGGTTCCCAACCCTTTTTTGTTCTGATAACAGAGTTTGGAATGGGAGGATGATGCAAGAATAGCTTGGAAGTTTTGTTTAGAGATAGCATGCTTCCTGGCCTGAGCCTCAGCAGTGACAAGCTGGGCTTGAGCCTCAGACAATTTGGATATCAAATCCTTGATTTGAGTCTTGTAGTTGGTGTGTTCATGTTTCAAAAGAGATACAGTTTTCTCCAACTCATCAATTTTCTTTTGATAGTCAGATTCAGCTCTTTTAAAATCAGATTTTAGAATATTTAAAGACTCAATGTCTGATCTGATTTCTATATTGTAATCCTGATAGAGTTTAACTTTAGCTATATAGGCTGGAGTGCAGAGATGTTCAAATACCTGGGCATCATCTGTTCCGGCCATGAGAGCTTGAGCAGGAGTCACATCCTGAACCATGAAGCTCCAGTCAACTTCTTCAGCCAATGCGACTATCTCAGTTGACTTCTCAGTGGGCTTTGAGGTTGAGGGATGTGTGGAGGCCTATGGGGTTCCCGAATTGGTCTTGGGAGCCTTTCATTCCCTTGCAAAATGACCTAGTTGGTTACAGTTGTAACAATTTTCCCTGGTCTTGTCAAACCCAAACTTGCTGGTAGTTGGGTTCTGAGGGAAATGCCTTCCAGTTCTCTTAAAGAACTTCTTTGCTCTATAAGTTAAGAGAGCCATTTGCTGAACAATGTCCACATACTCTACGTCATCTGGGCTGAAACACTCAAGATCATCAAAGCAGTATTGAAAATCTCCTGAGTGTCCACCTCCTGAGACAAAGACACAACTTTCCTGGAAGGAGTTGTGTTGAGCCTGTTGAGACCTTGGAGTCTCAGGATAAGTGATGTAGGGACCAGATGAGCAGGATGGCTGCTGATAAGTCAGGAAGTGCTGTTAGGATCAGTGATCTAAGTTTGATTAATTTGAATAGATTGCAGCGGAATTTGAACAATGAATTAGACAATTCGCAAGAACACAATTGATAGTCAAATTAGAAGTAAACGGTTATAGGGAGAGAATTCTGCAAAGGAATATTTCATTCATATGCTTTCGTGGTGGCTAAATGTCACACATTACAACTAGGTCAACATTCCTTATATAAGGAATGTGACGTCTGTTGATGTCACTTGATAGTGACATCTAACAGAATTATACAAACTACTGAAACTATAACTACTGAAAAGTAAATTACAAGTACTGAAAGGAAATCATCACAACTACTAAAGTAATAACTTCAGCTGTTATGACAACTACTGATCACTTTGGTCTTCAGTCTTTGTCTTCAGTCTTTGTTCTTCAGACTTTTACTTTCAGACTTTGTCTTCAACTGATAGCTTTAGACTTTGTCTTCAGTACTTTACTTTCAGACTTTGTCTTCAGTACTTTTCTTTCAGACTTCGTCTTCAGTACTTTACTTTCAGACTTTGTCTTCAGTACTTTTCTTTTAGACTTTGTCTTCAGTTTTTGCTTTCAGACTTTGTCTTCAGTAGAAGTCTTCAGATCTTGTCTTCAGACTTTGTCTTCAGACCTTGTAATCAGCTGATGTCTTCAGTTGTTGTGATCTTCTTCAGCAGTTGCAATGTCTGTGGGACTTAGAGGTTTTTCTGATCAGGCTCATTGGTTCTTTTGTTCCAACAAACTACCCCTGAACCAATGCAGCCAAAACCTCTAAACTTATTGATGATCCCACTTATTCTTGGCAGAAACACCCTCTTGATCAGCTTCAGAGGTAATCAGTTAAGCACAGGACGGGAAAAGGTTTCTAATCTTTTGATTGGCTAAGTATGGAAGGGAACTCTGTCTTGGGGAAACTGGACATAGAGTCTTGTCCCAACCATGAAACCTAATTCCCATTAATGAGTCTGTAAGACTCACTAGCATAGGCCTCAAGGAGAACGACTTGTTCCTCCTTGGTGAGTTCTTCTGCTTCTCCCTCGAAGAAGAACTCTCGGCCATAATACTCAAACAGGTATCTCACTGTCTTTCCATTCTTCAACTCCACAGTTGTTACCTCTCTGTAAGCAAATTCATCAGGGTGAGAGCCTTCAAGCAACAACTGGAGTTCACTCTTCTGAAGATCTTCAAGTCTTTTGTATAACAACCCCTTCTTGATCATTTTGTTCTCAAGAATAGATTGAGGGGTTGTCTTGGAGTTGTGAGCTCTCTTGAATTCTTCAATGATTTCCCAGGGTGAGACTACCATGGCCAACGTAATTGCAGCATTCAAGGTCTTCTTCACTTGGCCATGATATCTACTTGGTATATTCTTCTTATGAATTCTAGAACTTACCCTGGGGTCTGGCCAAATCCACACTCTTTCTTTTTGATGTTGAAAAGTATGTCTAAGAGTGTACAGCCTCAGAGCTTGTTTCTTCATTTCTTGAATGGATGAGGACTGAGGGAAATCCTTGTCAACCATCTTGAGAAACTGCTCATCGTGCTACTTCTGCTGTTCTGCTTCTTCAATCTTTACCTTCACCATTTGCATTTGCAAGTCAGGTGTAATCACTTGTTGACTTCTGTGCTCAGGTGTTTTAAGGTGAGAACAGCAGAGATTGGCAGACAATCTTCATCATCATCCTCTTCTTCATCTTCTTCTACCCTCAACACCCTTCTCCTCCTTCTGGGTGTATCACTGGGTAAGGTTTGAGGTGGTTTTGGGGGTAAAGGGATTGGTTTTGTGGGTTGAGTTGTGGGTGGCTTTGGTTTACGGATAGATTTGAGAGATTTTAAAGATGAGGGTTGTGTTTGAGTGGGAGTTTGAGAAGACTGATCTAGCATTTTGGTGGTGAGTTTGGCTTTGGAGAGCTTTGCCATTTCAGTTCTCTTCCCTGCACCTGCTCCATCTAGTGCTTCGATGATCAACCCTTATTATAGCCTCCAGCAGAGCAGATTTTCTTGGTTATCTCCAAGATACTGTCTCTGGACGAGGACTTTATCTCTATCAATGATCTTCCAAGGTATTTGGCAATAAATCTAATCATTATCTCCAATCTTTCCCTTTCCAACACACTAGAACCAGCCCATCTTGTTTGAATCTCTTCTATTTCCAGCCTTCTGATCTCAGAGTCTAATGTGGCTATGTCATGACCATGTCTAAAGAGCTGATCTATAATTTTATCCATGGATCTGCTGTGAGCGTCATCAGCATCTTTGACAAGATCTTCTAAGGATTTTTCTTCATCAGCTTTTGACTCAGCACTTTTCTTTCGCTTGTATGTGATCAGCTGTTCTGAGATCAGTTCTTTCTCTACCTCCTTCTCTTTTTCAGGTTCTTTCTCATCATCAACTCCTTTCCTTTTCTTTTCTTTTATTGCCTTAGTAGTCTCCCCCTTTTTGATTGCATTGGGATCAGGGGCTTGAAAGGCAGAAAGAGATTTGTGAACAGCATCATCAATGAGGGTTTGTATATTTGAGGAGATCCTCTCATCTATGGCTTTATGGACAATCTCAGTAATGATTGAAGTGATGAGAGGTAATGAGTTTTGAAAGATAGCAACCATCTGCTTAGAGGGGTTCTGTCCCTGAGTGGTGGTGCCAAAGGCAGAGGCTGGTGGCATAGTTATGTGTGTAGGCGAAGTGTTTGGTGAACCTTCAATTGAAGGTGCCATCTGTGTGGTTATTGGGGTAGATGGACTTTGATCCTGAGAAATTTTGGCTAGCAGCTCTTTGAGTCTGCTTACCTCATTCTCTAGGATGGTATTATGGGCTAAAACATCATAGAAAACGCCGAGGTCATCATCAGTATTTGCTGAATCACCTGACCTCCTGATTGAATTGGGATGAACATGCTCTGAGTGTAGATCAGTAGATGCATGTGCCCCTTGTTCTTGGTACTGGGGACTTCCTACCTCAGGACTATGTCCTTCATTGGCAGTTGCCTCTGGTGAGGTCTTATGGATGTTACCAACTTCATCCTGATCATTTTCTGAATCAGTAGAAGTGGCAGCCTTACCAGATGTTCTAACCTCCGTTTCTACACTTGGAGATTGAACATTGTACCCCTGTGCTGTTGGTTATCAGAAGCATTTTGGTCCTCCCCCTCAATGGTTGAGGTATTCCCAATGGTAATTGGTTTCTGGGGAGGGGGTGAGGAATGCAACTGACTCAGCACTTTAGCAACTATTAGTGTTGGGCTTTGAGGGGCGGTTGCATGTGGAGATTGGTCCGAAGCAGATTGGAACCGGGGTGAGAGGTGCTCTTTAATGGTAACCCTCTTAATTGAGATAGGTTCCAGTAATGTGGGATCCCCAATTGTGGTTGCAACAGGATCCTGTTGAGAGGATACCTGTGCGGCTTTAGCAGTTTGAGTCTTGGACATAAGTGGGGGTTTATAACCAGTATGTGCTTCCTGTATTGGTGGTACAGGGACATCCTCAGGGGACTCATCTCCTGAGTAGCCTTTTTTGGCTTTTAGGATTTGGGTTTGGTGGGGAATTTGGATCTGGAAGTAGAGGCTGTGGGTTCCCTCTGCTTGGGTTTTAGCATCCGAGCAGCCTTTTTAGAGTAGGGTCTGAGTTATGTCTGGAGTATACCTCAGCTAAAACAGCTGGAGCAGGGACCCTAAGACCAACAAGGCCATCAGGTTTTAATTTATTCAAAATTATGGCCATCAGAAACCTGGGATAAAGTAGCCATCTGTTTGCCACAGGTTTCTGAGCCAGATCCTTTAGTTCCATGAACACTATCTCAGAAAAATTTAGATTTTGGCGTTCAAAGATAGAGTACAATACCTGTTGCCACCGTGAAGACATCTGTTCCCAAGAAGATGTCTTTGAAGCAAGGCAGATATTCACCATATGAAAGATAAGTCTTTCGGCATCATGGAAGTGCTTTTTAAGAATGGTTGTAGCACTTAAGTCTCCTGCATACCCATTATTTATGAAAGACATATCGGTGGTGCCTTTCGGGTATTCTTTAGTATAGGTGTGTTAGGATCTCAGCCCTCGGTTTAATCGATTGAACAGATATAGCAGCGGAATAGCTCGAAATTAGACAAATTCAACAAAAACAATTGATATAAAACAATAAAAGAATTTTGTTATAGAGAGAGAAATATCCGACAAAAGGAATATTGCATTAGGATTGTCGGCCTCAAAGGCACGATTACAGGTGAGTCATCTTTCCTTATAAAGAAAAGAATGACGTAGGCTGATGTCACTTGAAAGTGACATGTAACCGTTTTATAACTACTGATGTTTAACAACTACTGAAGATGTCAACAACTGACATCTTCTTACAAATGTTCCTAAGTGTTAAACATCTCATTTACAACTACTGAAAAACATAAAACTACTGAAACTACAACGACTGAAGAACAAGCTCTTCAGTCGTTTTACAAAACTACTGAAACATAAAACATAAAACTACTGATATCACAACTACTGAAGAAGTACTCTTCAGCAGTTGTGACAAACTACTGAGGCTTCAGTACTTGATCTTCAGACTTTGACCTTCAGGCGTTTCATCAGCTGATGACTTCAGTAGATATCATCAGCTGATGTCTTCAGTCTTTGTCTTCAGACTTTGTACATCAGTTGTTGATCTTCAGCACTTGTGAACTCTTCAGCTGTTGTACTTCAGTACTTGGTCTTTCAGCTTCAGCACTTGTGTTCTTCAGCTGTTGTACTTCAGTACTTTGATTCTTCAGCTGTTAAGATCTTCAGCACTTGATCTTCAGCTGTTGTAGTCTTCAGCACTTGTCAACTACTGATGAGGCTTTCAGCAGTTGTTGTGATACCGTGTGGGACTTAGAGATTTTCTGATCTTGGCTCATTGGTTCTTTTGGTCCAACAAACTCCCCCTGAACCAATGCAGCCAAAACCTCTAACTTATTTATACTCCCACTTATTGATGGCAAAATGTTGGTCTTTTTCCTTCTTGATCAGTAGAGAAGATGACCCATGTACGCTCCGGCCTGGGAAGAAGTCTCTGATGATCTGTTTGGCATGATATGGTTGGGAGCTCTGTATTGGGGACTTGGACACCGAGCTGTTGCCCCAACCATGAGATCTACTTCCCGTGTATCAGCCTATATGATTCCCTGGTGTAAGCCCTTAAAAACATGATTTGCTCATCCATTGTCAGCACCTCGGGCACACCATCAAATAATCCTTCTCGGCCATACACTTCAGATATGTACTTGGCCTGTTTTCCATTCTTGAGCTCAACCGTTGTTATTTGTCTATAAGCAAACTCATCTGGATGAGTTCCTTCTAAGAGCAGGTTGAGCTCTTCTTGTTTGAAGTTTTCAAGTCGTTTGTAAACCAATCCCTTCTTTATAATTTTGTTCTCTAACATCTTTTGAGGTGGTTGTTTGGCTTCATAGGCTTTCTTGAACTCTTCAACAATTTCCTAGGGGGACACTACAAGCACCACAGTGATGTCTTCGTCGACAACTCTCTTCACTTGGCCCTTGTATCTTGAAGGAATTTCTTTCTTGACAATCCGGTGTGCCACCCTAGGATCAGGCCATATCCTTACTCTTTCCCTTTGGTATTGAAAGGTATTGGCAAGGGTGTACAATCTTAATACTTCTTTCTTCATGCTGATCATTGAAGAGGATGTAGCATATGCTTTGTCAATGCTTTTCAGCATTTCCTCATCATGTTTTTGCATCTGTTCCTCTCAATCTTTATCATTACATCATGCATTTGAGAAGCAGGAGTGATGGACATTGGTTTAGCCTTAGGCAAAGTAATGACTGCAGAGAGTGGCAGTCTGTCTTCATCCTCCTCTTCATCTTCATCAGGCCTCAGTACCTTTCTTTTCTTTTGGCTAGGTACATCACTGGCAATGGGTTTTTGAGGTAAAGGATTTGGTTTTGTGGGTTGGATGGTTGGTTTAGAGGGTAAGGAGTTGTTTTAGTGGGTTGTGGAGATAGTGATTTTGAGGATTGAGGTTCAGACTGTTTTAGCATTTTGGCTGTAAGGGAGGCTTTGGTAAATTTTGTCAGTTCTTTTCGATTCCCAACCCCAGCTTCATTCAATACCTCAATCACTAGACCTTTGGAGTATTCTTCAGACGAACAAATCTTGGTGGTTATTGCCAAGATGTTGTCCCTGGTCCAGGCCCTTATTTCCATTAGAGATCTTCCCAGGTATTTAGCTATAAATCTGATCATTATTTCCAGCCTTTCTCTTTCTAAGGCATCATAGCTAGCCCATCTGGAATTGATCTCCTCTGTTTCCATCCTTCTGATCTCGGAGTCTAGTTGTTTGATGTCAAAACCCTGCCTATACAACTGCTCAATGATTTTATCCATTGAACGGTTATGGTTGGCGTCAGCTTCTTTCACCATATCCTTCAGCTCCTTCTCCTTCTCAGACTCTCTTCTCTTTTGATATGTGACATGAAAGTCTTTTTGACTTTCATTCACTTCAGCTCCCTTCACATTCTCCTTCTCCTTCTCATTTACAACCTCAGATTCTTTCGCCTTCTCCCCATCTATCCTCTTCCTTTTTCCTTTAACTAACTGACTCTCCCCCTTTTTGGTTGCATTGGATGCAAGGGTTTGAGCAGTAGAAAGAGATTTAGTCACCAACTCCTCCACCAAGGGTTGTATTATTGTAGGAAGCCTCTCATCAATGGCTTTGATCACTATATCTGTGATCATGGGAGTGATGAGAGGTAGGGAATTTTGAAGGGTAGCAACTGATTGATCAGGGTGGTTCTGTTCCTGAGAATCAGTGCCGAAAGCAGAGGCTGGTGGCTTGGAGGTATATACTGGCTCAGTGTGTAGGGGACCTTCAGAAGAAGGTGCCATCTCTGGGTGTATTGTGGTGGCAGATGGACTTGCATCCTGAGACATCTTGGCCAGCAGCTCTTTGAGTCTGCTAACCTCATCCTCTAGAATGGTGTTTTGAGCAACTACATCAAAGAAGAAGCTCAGGTCATCATCAGTTGTGACTGAATCACCTGACCTCCTGACAAAGTCAGAATGAACATGCCTTGAGTGTAGATCAATTGTAGCATGTGCCCCTTGTTCTCGGTTCTGGGGACTTCCAGCCTCAGGACTATGTCCTTCATCAGCTGTTGCCACTGGTGAGGACTTAGAGATGGTACCAGCTGCATTCTGGTCATTTGCTGAGTCAGAAGCAGTGGCAGCCTCACCAGTAGTTCGCACCTCCTTATCTACACTAGAAGATGGAACATGATAACCCCTGTGCTGTGGGTTGACAGAAGCATTTTGATCCTCCCCCTCAGGTGTTGAGGTTATCCCAGTAGTAAATGGTGTCTGGGTGGGGGGTGAGGAATGCAACTGCGTCAGCACTTTTGCAACAATGATAGTAGGGCTTTGAGGGGCGGTTGCATCAGGAGAGGGTGTGGAAGCAGTGTGCACCCGGGACAGGTGGTGCTCTTCAATGGTAATCCCCTCAAGTGAGGAGGATCCCAGCATTGTGGCTTCCCTTTGAGTGGTTGCTTCAGGTTCCTTTTGAGAGGAAACCTGAGCGGCTTCAGTTGGTGGAGTCACAGTCTCTACTGGGGGGTTATTTCCAGCAGAGATAACCTGCGTTGGTGCAGCAGGAGCATCCACAGGGGACTCAATTCCCTGAGTAGCTTTCTTAGGCTTCTTCTTTGTGGCTTTGGAGGGGACTTTGGATGTGGAGGTGGAGGCTGTGGGTTCCAGCTGCGTGGGTTTGCGCAGCTTGGCAGCGTGTTTGAGAGTTTGGTCAGTGTTGTGTCGGGAGTATACCTCCGGCAATACAGCCAAAGCAGGGACTCCCAGACCAACTAGTCCCTCAGCAGAAAGCTGATTCTCTATTATGGCCATTATAAACCGAGGATATAGTATCCAACGGTTAGAAAGTGGTTTTGTGGCCATATCCTTGAGTTCAAGAAAAATTATTTCAGAAAAGTTTAGTGGTTCTTGTTCAAGGATAGAGAACAATACCTGTTGCCATCTGGAAGACAGTTGATCCCAAGAGGAAGTCTTCGGAGCCAGGCAAACATTTACCATATGAAATAATAATCGTTCAGCATCTGGAAAATGTTTCTTCAGGATTGTTGAAGCACTAAGATCACCCTGATATCCATGTTGTCCAAAGGAAAGATCAAGTTGGCGCTTAGGATATCCAACAGGGTAGGCAGCATCATCTAACAGCAATATTTGGCGGATGGTAGCAGTAGAGATGACCACCTTATGCGAGTTGATAGATGAAAGGATAGATTCTCCATTAACGGTCGCATTCATCCAGAACTGACGTAGCGAATCGGCATAAATGATTGGATTTAAAAGGAAAGCCGTTTTTAGTGGGGATTGGACCATAAGATCTATAGCATTTTCAAATTTGGTCCAGAAGGGCGATTTTGTAAGGTACGCGACACAGTTGTGTCGAGGTTTGAGTTGCATGGTCGCCATTAATGAAGGTGAAAGGTTTTCAGAGCTTTTGAAAAGTTAGGTCGTGAAAGAATGAAAAACTCTGAAAGAGGGATCAGGTATATATAGTGTACGGGTGATGAAACGACTGAAGGTTTTGGTGTTAGTCATCAGTATTTGAAGCTACTGATGACGTGGTATTAACTTTCAGACGTTTGAAACGACTGATGGTATTGGTGTGGTCAGCAGTTATAAAACAACTGAAGACATGGTGTTTACTATCAGACGTTGAAACAACTGAAGTCTCTGATTTAGGCATCAGTAGTTTTAAAAACTACTGAAGACAAGTTGGACTTCAGATGTTGAAACAACTGAGGACTTGGTATTAGTCATCAGTAGTTGTGAAACTACTGAAGACCGTGGTTTTGCCATCAGTTGTTGTAAACAACTGAAGACTTGGTGTTAGTCATCAGTAGTTGTGAAACTACTGAAGACATGGTATTGCTTCAGTTGTTTATAAAGAAACAGCAGTTTATGAACTACTGAAGAGAGAGTACTCATCAGTAGTTGTCGTCAATTCATAGCCTTTCAGCTGTTTCATACTGTCCTCAACACTTACTCATCAGCTTTTAGCTGTTTTCAGTAGTGTCATAGGACATCAGTACTTATCTGTTTCTACTGATTTCAGTAGTTGTAACTATATCAGTAGTGTAGAACAGATATGTACAGTACTTAAAGCATTTAGCCTTCAGTAGTTATAAAAACTACTGAGGGTAAAATAACTCATCAGTACTTATATGTGACATGGTTACCAATGATCATCAGTAATTACTGAGATCATCAGTAGTTGTCACTTATTCTAGCTGCAGCATACCAAGCCTTAACACCAGGTTGTGGAAAGTTGAACTATCCAAAGGCTTAGTAAAAATGTCTGCAAGCTCATCAGCACTAGGCACAAACATAGGATTAATTAGACCCTTTTCAAAACAATCTCTTATAAAATGATGTCTAATTTCTATATGTTTGGTCCTAGAGTGCTGGACAGGATTTTTGACAATGCAAAGAGCTGAAGCACTATCCATTAATAATGGAGTCTTAGTCTCTGTAATGCCATAATCCAAAAGTTGATTCTGAAGCCAGAGTATTTGGGATGTACAACTTGCAGCAGCAATGTACTCGGCTTCAGCAGTGGATGTAGCAACAGATGTTTGTTTCTTACTCTGCCAAGAAATCAAACAGTTGCCTAGGAATTGGCATCCACCAGAAGTTGATTTCCTGGTCAACTTACATCCTGCATAGTCACTATCAGAGAAAGCAACTAATTTGCAAGAATGTCCAGTGGAATACCATAAGCCTAGAGATTGTGTGCCTTGCAGATATCTAAAGATCCTCTTGACTGCAATCAGATGAGACTCCTTAGGTGCAGCCTGAAATCTAGCACAAACACATGTAGCAAACATAATATCTGGTCTAGAAGCTGTTAAATACATCAAGGAACCAATCATACATCTGTAAAGGGTTTCATCAACACCTTTACCTTTCTGATCAACATCCAATTGTGTGGTGTTGCACATGGGAGTAGAACAAGATTTACAGTTGTGTAAATCAAACTTATTCAAAAGATCTTTTGTGTATTTAGACTGATGAATGAAAATTCCATCAGCTTTTTGTTTGATTTGCAAACCTAGAAAGAACTGTAATTCTCCCATTGCACTCATTTCAAACTTCTGTTGCATTAAGGTTTGGAAATCCTCACACAATTGGGGATCAGAGGATGCAAATATAATATCATCAACATAAATTTGAACAAGTAGCTTATGCTGATCCACCTTCTTAATAAATAAAGTTTTATCTATGGAGCCTCTAGTGAAATTATTCTGTAGAAGAAAGTTTGATAAGGTCTCATACCAAGCTCTAGGTGCTTGTTTCAACCCATAAAGAGCTTTATCAAGCTTATATACCCATTCTGGGTGCTTATTATCCTCAAAGCCTGGTGGTTGACACACATAAACTTCTTCTTTTATTGTACCATATAGAAAAGCACTTTTGACATCCATTTGGAAAACTTTAAGATTGTGGAGTGCAGCATAGGCTAAAAACAATCTAATTGCCTCCAGTCTGGCTACAGGGGCAAAGGTTTCATCATAATCAATACCTTCTTCTTGTGCAAACCCCTGCACAACCAGTCTGGCCTTGTTCTTAACAATTAGCCCATTTTCATCAGTTTTATTCCTAAACACCCATTTAGTGCCTATTGCACACTTACCTGGTGGTAGAGGAACAAGCTCCCACACTTGCTGTTTCTTGAACTGAAGAAGCTCAAGCTGCATGGCTTCAACCCATCCATTGTCCCTCAAAGCAACATGATAGTTCTTTGGCTCTAGCTGACTGATGAAGAGAGCATAGAAGCAGAAATTGGACAACTGGCTTCTGGTTGAGACACCAGCATTGATATCACCAAGGATTTGAGATATTGGGTGATTTTTCAGCTCTTGGTAAACAATCAAATCTGTGCAAGTGTTTGTAGGGTCTTCAGCAGCAGCAGATGTTGATGCAGATTCTTGAAACCATGAAGATGGTGGCAACTCAAACGAAGTTGAGGATGCAGAAATCTCATCAGCATTTGTTGTGGATGGTGCGGCTGGAGCTACAGGAGCATCAGGTTTAGAGGACTCAGGCAGTTGATCACTAAACCTGAAGAGGTGATTACTACTATCATCATCATCTTCAGTAGTAACACCAGGTGGTGAACTGTTGACAGGAGCAACAGCAGGAGATTGATAAGGAACATATTGCAGTATGTCCAAATCAAAGAGCTCCACAGGGCTTTGTGGAATCTTGTCCTTTGGAGATTCATTGAACTTGACATGTAAAGTCTCTTCAACCATCTTTGTTCTGCAATTGAAGACTCTGTATGCCTTGCAAGTTGATGAATAACCAACAAAGTACCCTGCATCCACCTTAGGATCAAATTTCTGGAGCTGATCCTTTGTGTTGAGAATGAAACAGGGACACCCAAATGCTCTAAAAAATGAAATGAGAGGGGCCAAATGATGTAGAACTTCATATGGAGTCTTCATCAACCTCTGATTTATTAGCACTCTATTCTGCACATAGCATGCTGTGTTGACAGCTTCAGCCCAAAAGGTCAATGGCAGTCCAGAATCAGCCAACATAGACCTTGCAGCTTCAATGAGGGTCCTGTTCTTTCTCTCCACAACTCCATTCTGTTCAGGAGTTCTTGGAATACTAAACTGTCTCTTTATTCCCTTGGAAAGGTAGAATTCATCAAGTGTATTGTTCCTGAATTCTGTTCCATTATCACTTCTAATACACTTGACTGAGAGGGAATACTGCTTCTCAGCATACAACACAAAGTTTATGATCTTCTGTGCAGCTTCATCCTTTGAATGTAGAAAGAAGGTCCATACAAATCTGGAGTAATCATCCACAATTACCAGACAGTATTTTTTCTGTGCCATGCTCATCACTCTCACAGGACCAAAGAGATCCATGTGAAGAAGTTGTAAGCAGGCAGTGGTCTTAAAAATCTATGGTTCATCTGACTCCTGGTATATTCATGTTTAACCATTTTCAATTCAGAGATTAAACATGAAAACCGCTCAAATTGTTGAGTCAGAGTCTCACCCTTTCTATGAGAGAAAGTCTCATATTGTTGGGCGAGGATTTCCCTGTTGTTTGCTAAAACCTCATCAGTACCACCAAATTGTTCTTTGATGGCATTCCAGAGGTCATGAGCAGACTCACAATGCAGAAGCCCAGAGTAAATCTCATTAGGAATAGCCATAGCCAAAATTCCATGGGCTTTTGCATCGATTTCAAACAACTTCTTGTCCTCATCGGAGTATTGCTCCTTCTTCTTTGGAACCAACTGGTTTGTTTCCGGATCATTCACCATTGGCTTATGTGGTCCATGTACCACAGATGTCCAACAACCTGAGCTATTGACAGACAGGTGATGGAGCAATCTTCTCTGCCAAATGTTATACTCATTCCTCACCAAGATCGGAGGCTTGGTAGAGGATCCAGTATTGAAAGGATCATTAGAAGAAGTAGTCATTGTGGAAAATCAGACAGATTCAAGTAAAAACACAGTAAATTTAGCTCAAAACCACACAGAACCTCAAATAAAATGGCCAGAAGTGATACACTCTCAATCTCTATAACAGATTCTTGCGAATTTTGCTAATTCGATTAAACTTAGAGCGATTGAACAGTTTCAATGATCAATTGTTAGATCGATCAATGATTAACCTGCTCTGATACCATTTGTTAGGATCTCAGCCCTCGGTTTAATCGATTGAACAGATATAGCAGCGGAATAGCTCGAAATTAGACAAATTCAACAAAAACAATTGATATAAAACGATAAAAGAATTTTGTTATAGAGAGAGAAATATCCGACAAAAGGAATATTGCATTAGGATTGTCGGCCTCAAAGGCACGATTACAGGTGAGTCATCTTTCCTTATAAAGAAAAGAATGACGTAGGCTGATGTCACTTGAAAGTGACATGTAACCGTTTTATAACTACTGATGTTTAACAACTACTGAAGATGTCAACAACTGACATCTTCTTACAAATGTTCCTAAGTGTTAAACATCTCATTTACAACTACTGAAAAACATAAAACTACTGAAACTACAACGACTGAAGAACAAGCTCTTCAGTCGTTTTACAAAACTACTGAAACATAAAACATAAAACTACTGATATCACAACTACTGAAGAAGTACTCTTCAGCAGTTGTGACAAACTACTGAGGCTTCAGTACTTGATCTTCAGACTTTGACCTTCAGGCGTTTCATCAGCTGATGACTTCAGTAGATATCATCAGCTGATGTCTTCAGTCTTTGTCTTCAGACTTTGTACATCAGTTGTTGATCTTCAGCACTTGTGAACTCTTCAGCTGTTGTACTTCAGTACTTTGGTCTTTCAGCTTCAGCACTTGTGTTCTTCAGCTGTTGTACTTCAGTACTTTGATTCTTCAGCTGTTAAGATCTTCAGCACTTGATCTTCAGCTGTTGTAGTCTTCAGCACTTGTCAAACTACTGATGAGGCTTTCAGCAGTTGTTGTGATACCGTGTGGGACTTAGAGATTTTCTGATCTTGGCTCATGGTTCTTTTGGTCCAACAAGGTGTCATCATGAAATTTTGGGTTTTCCGAATGATGTCGGGGGTGATGAGCACCTGTGTCTGGTTTACCAACGACTGGAGAGTGATTTGGCTATCAATCTCACCAGTTGTTACAGAGACGTTGGTCCAGAATTGGGTTAAGGGATCAGGGTATATGGTAGGATTCAGAAGAAAGGCTGTTCGGTATTGGGAATCCACCATAAGATCGATGGCAGTATCAAACTTGTTCCAGAAAGCTGATTTCGAAAGGTAGGCAACACAGTTATGTCGGGGTTTGAGTTTCATGGTCGAAATTGTTGAGAGAGAAAAGGTTTGAAAACGGTTAATGAAACGTTTGGCTATAAGTGCAGGTATTTATAGGTTAAGAAAAGGCTGAAAAGAAAACGACTGAAAGTGTTGGTGTTATCAGCAGTTGTAAGAAAACAACTGAAGACTTGGTTTTAACTATCAGACGTTTGAAAACAAATGAAGACTTGGTTTTAGTCATCAGTAGTTGTGAAACTACTGAAAACCTTGGTTTTGTCTTCAGGTGTTGTAAACAACTGAGGACTTGGTGTTAGTCATCAGTAGTTGTGAAACTACTGAAGACATGGTTTGTCATCAGCTGATGTAAACAATTGAGGACTTGGTGTTAGTCATCAGTAGTTGTGAAACTACTGAAGACATGGTTTTGTCATCAGCTGTTTAGGGTGAAACAGCAGTTTGTGGAAACGACTGAAGAGAAAATTTTCATCAGTAGTTTTCGTCAATTCTTAGCTTTGCAGCTGTTTCATATTGTCCTCAACACTTACTCATCATACTTTTTAGCCGTGTTCAGTGGTTTCATAGGACATCAGTACTTATCTATTTTTGCTGACATCAGTAGTTATAACTACATCAGTAGTTTGTAACAGAATCAGTACATATTTGTGACATGTTTACTAATGATCATCAGTACTTCTTTAATGAGATCATCAGTAGTTATCACTTATTCTAGCTACAGCATACCAAGCCTTAACACAAGGTTTTGGAAAGTTGAACTATCCAAAGGCTTAGTAAATATATCTTCAAGCTCATCAGCACTAGGCACAAACTTTGGATCAATCCGACCTTTTTCAAAACAATCCCTAATAAAATGGTGTCTGATCTCTATATGTTTGGTCCTAGAGTGCTGGACTGGATTCTTGACAATGCACAGAGCTGAAGCACTATCCATTGATAATGGAGTCTTAGTCTCTGTAATGACATAATCCAATAGTTGGTTCTGAAGCCAAAGTACCTGAGCTGTACAACTTGCAGCAGCAATGTACTCTGCTTCAGTAGTGGATGTAGCAACAGATGTTTGTTTCTTACTCTGCCAAGAAATCAAATAGTTGCCTAGGAATTGACATCCACCAGAAGTTGACTTTCTGGTTAACTTACACCCTGCATAGTCATTATCAGAAAAAGCAACTAATTTGCCAGAGTGTCTAGTGGAATACCAAAGACCTAGAGATTGTGTACCTTGCAGATATCTAAAGATCCTCTTGACTGCAATCAAATGAGACTCTTTAGGAGCAGCCTAAAATCTAGCACAAACACAAGTTGCAAACATGATATCTGGTCTAGAAGCTATTAAGTACATCAAGGACCCAATCATACATGTGTAAAGTGTTTCATCAACAGCTTTACCTTTCTGATTTGCATCCAGTTGTGTGGTGTTGCACATAGGAGTAGAACAGGGCTTACAATTTTGTAAATCAAACTTATTCAAAAGATCTTTTGTATATTTTGACTGATGAATGAAGGTTCCATCAGCCTGTTGTTTGATTTGCAAGCCTAGAAAGAACTGTAATTTTCCCATTGCACTCATTTCAAACTTTTGTTTCATTAAACTTGTAAAATTATCACACAACTGGGGATCAGAGGATGCAAAAATTATATCATCAACATAAATTTGAACAACTAGCTTATGCTGATCCACTTTCTTAATAAACAAAGTTTTATCTATGGAGCCTCTAGTGAAATTATTTTTAAGAAGAAAATTTGAAAGTGTTTCATACCAGGCTCTAGGAGCTTGCTTCAACCCATAAAGAGCCTTATCAAGTTTATACACCCAATCAAGATGTTTATTGTCCTCAAAACCTGGTGGTTGACACACATAAACCTCTTCTTTTATTTTACCATATAAATAGGCACTTTTGACATCCATTTAAAAACTTTAAGATTGTGGAGTGCAGCATAGGCTAAGAACAATGTAATTGCCTCTAGTCTGGCTATAGGGGCAAAGGTTTCATCATAATCAATACCTTCTTCTTGTGAAAACCCTTGTACAACCAGTCTAGCCTTGTTCTTGACAATAAGCCCATTTACATAAGTTTTATTCCTAAACACCCATTTAGTGCCTATTGCACACTTACCTGGGGGTAGAGGAACCAGTTCCCACACTTGCTACTTTTTGAACTGAAGTAGCTCAAGCTGCATGGCTTCAACCCATCCATTGTCTCTCAAAGCAACATGATAGTTCTTTGGCTCTAGCTGACTGATGAAGAGAGCATAGAAGCAGAAGTTGGACAATTGACTTTTGGTTGAGACACCAGCATTGATATCACCAATGATTGAAGTCATGGGGTGATTCTTCAGCTCTTGGTACACTATAAGATCAGTGCAAGTGTTTGTAGCCGGTTCAGCAGCAACAGATGATGATCCAGATTCTTGAAACCAAGTATGAGATCGCAATTCACATGATGTAGAGGAGTTAGAAATCTCATCAGCATTTGTTGTGGATGGAGCTGCTGAAGCTACAGGAACATCAAGTTTAGCAGACTCAGGCAGTTGGTCACTAAACTTGAAAAGGTGAGTACTGATATCATCATCATCTTCAGTACCACCGGGTGGAAGACTTTCTGTAGAAGATGATTTATTCACATGATCTGCAACAGCTGGAGGTTGATAAGGAACATATTGCAGTATGTCCAAATCAAACAACTCCACAAGGTTTTGTGGAATTTTATCCTTAGGAGATTCATTGAATTTCACATGCAAGGTTTCTTCAACTATCTTTGTTCTGCAGTTGAAGACTCTATAAGCCTTGCATGTGGATGAATATCCTACAAAATACCCTGCATCCACCTTAGGATCAAATTTGTGGAGTTGATCCTTTGTGTTGAGAATGAAACAAGGACACCCAAAGGCTTTGAAAAATGAAATTAGAGGAGCCAAATAATGTAGAAATTCATATGGAGTCTTGATCAACCTCTGATTTACTAATACTCTATTCTGCACATAGCAAGCTGTGTTGACAGCTTCAGCCCAAAAGGTCAATGGCAAACCAGAGTCAGCCAACATAGACCTTGCAGCTTCAATTAGGGTCCTATTCTTTGTCTCCACTACTCCATTTTGTTCTGGAGTCCTTGGAATGCTAAACTGCCTCTTGATTCCCTTTGATAGATAAAAATCATCAAGTGTATGGTTTCTAAATTAAGTTCCATTATCACTCCTTATACACTTGACTGATAGGGAATACTGCTTCTCAACATACAACACAAAGTTTCTAATCGTCTAAGCAACCTCATCCTTTGAATGCAGAAAGAAAGTCCATACAAATCTGGAGTAATCATCCACAATTACCAGACAGTATTTCTTCTTTGCCATGCTCATCACTCTCACAGGACCAAATAGATCCATGTGCAGTAACTGCAAGCAGGTAGTGGACTTAGGTTCTTTAATAGGAGGGAATGAGACTTTGTGCTGTTTTCCTTTCAAACAAGCAGTGCAGGTTTCATCACATTGGAAGTCCTTTATTGGTAGACCTCTCACTAAACTATTGTGGATTAGCTGATTCATGTTTTTGAGATTAACATGACCCAGCCTTCTATGCCACAGTTTAAATTCCTGAGGAGAGGCTTTGGAGAACAGGCAAGGATGACCCTTCAAATCAATCTTCTTTGACAATTCCAAGGCATATACTATTCCCATCCTGTTGGCCTTTAGGATAGTATGTTCATCCAATACATTGTCAATCAGCCTCAGAACTTGGGAAGACAGAATCCTGCAGTTCTGGCTTGTGAAAAGATTAACATGCCCTTTATCACACATCTGACTGACACTCAGTAGATTATACTTGAGATTCTCCACATGGTTAACATCATCAAATCTGATATCTCCATTAGACACACATCCTTTCCTGATGATGTAACCCTTGGCATCATTTCCAAATGAAACAAATCCCTTCATTCCTTGAGAGTAGTCATTAAGAAGAGAACTACTCCCAGTCATATGCATAGATCCTCCACTGTCTACATACCAGATGCTCCTTTGGCATGCTGAAGAACCCTGCATGTATCATAAAGAACTAGTTAGGTTTTGAGACCCAAACCTTTTTGGTTTTGGGTCTGTTTTCATCAACAGATTTAACCATAACTTGTTTCTCATGATTATCAGCTGATGAAGGTGGAGATGGTGCTGAAATGGATTCCTTGGATTTGGGCTTGGAATGCCTTTTCAGTGGTTTGATCACAGGTGCATCTAGTTTGTTAACTCTCCCCAACAAATGCTGAATCATCATAACAAGTTGTGTCTGATTTGTAGCTAAAGCTTTCAGCTCTTGGGACATATCAGTACTTGTTTTTGATGAGTTTCTGTGACCCACCATTTCCTCCTTGAAATTCACAGACTTAGTCTGATGTTTGTCATGAGGAACACTATCAGCTGTTCCATGATAAACCCTATCCTTCTTTTTGGATTTGGATGAAGGCTTGGGTTTATCACATTGGGATGACTGTGGTACAAACTTGGTCTCAAACTCATTTTTCATTTCATCCATCTGGATTTTAATGAGCTTATCTCTGTTGAGTTTGGAACCCTTTCTGTACCAACATTCATCAGAAAGATGATTGAATTTACCACATATTTCACATGGCTTATTCTTCATCTTGGATTGATCAACTGCTGATGTGGAGACTACTGAAGGTGTGATCTTCAGTACTTTCCTCCTTTCAGTACTTGTGTTAAGTACTGAAGGATCTGTAACAACTGAAGACTTGTTCTTCAGCTGTTCTCTATCCGTCCTGAAAGACTGTATGATAGATTCATCAGCAGTTGTTAATCTTTTTATTTTAGCTGATTTGAAATGCTTTTCAGATGTTTTTACTTGCCCTTCAGTACTTGAGGTACTTTGAGGGACAACATCTGAAGTACTCAGCTTCATGTGCTTATCAGTAGTTAACCCATCAGGCAATTGATTTGCTGAGGTATCAACACTGATTTCATCTTGTGATTTTGGGTGATCACTTGAGGATGATGCACATGATGATGTGGTTTGGAAATTACTTTCACCTTCAGGTTTTACCATTGATTTTGGAGTAAAATATGTAGGTGGTGCAATGTGATTGTAACCTATTCCAAACTTCACATTTGAAGCAGATTACTTGCTGAGCAGCATTTCAAATCCCTTGCAGGATGATACCCAGCGGTCACACTCAACTTGGGTAGCTGCAAGTTTTTCTTTGAGTCTCTGTGGTTCTCAAGAATGACCTCTAGCTTAGCCTTTTCATCATTTAATTTGCATTTAAGCTTATAAATCTCATCATCATTATCATTAAGAATAGACTCATACTCAGCTTTTCTTTTGGAAAGGGTTTGCTCAAGCTCAAGATTTTGATTTATTAAAGCTACATTTGCCTCTCTAATAAAGATAAATGCAGCTATGCAAGATTCAGAACATAGATTGGCTTTAGCCTTAGAGGATACCTGGGTTACTTGTGATGAAGATGCATTGGAGCATGAACTCTCAGTAGACTCCAGGGCCATGAGAGCAAGATTCCCAAAAGGATGTTCACTACCATGTTGACCATCATCAGCAAATAAATGCTCATTACCAGAGAGATCATCTGGTAAACTGCTCCAGTCAACAACACCAGGGGTGAAGAAGCTATCTTGAGGTTGTGATTGAGATGATTGAGATGGTAGAGGCTTAGGTAAGTCTTGAGGTTGTTGTGCAATAGGAACTTGAACTGGATTTGGCTGTGGCATGTAATAGCAGGGATATGGATATGACATTGGACCCTGAGGGACAAAATATGTAGGAGATATAGGTTGTGCATGATGACCAGAAGTAGCAGGATGTTGCCCTCTGTTTTGTGGACTATTGCTTGGAAAAGTCACAAAGGTGCAGAGGAGTTAGATCCAGTTGATCTACACTCTCTTGCAAAGTGTCCAAGCCTGTGGCATTTGTGACACCTCAACTTACTTTTGTCAAAACCAACTTTGGTTTTGCCAGAGAGTCCTGGAAATTTCCTACCAGTTCTCTTGTAGAACTTTTGAGATCTGATATTAATCAAGGCCATTTGGCTTAGAATATCCATCTCTTCTAAGTCATCATCAGCAATACCCTTCAAATCATCCATAATGAAACACAAATTGTCACTATTACAGCCTGACTGACTGTCAACACTAACTAATGCATGATCTGAACTGTTTGAAGAGAAATCTATATGCTTATCATAATTGCTTTTTGATGCAGCATATTCTGACTCATGACCAACCAAGGTAGTGTTCCCTGGTACAAAGTCATCAGTGAGCTTTCCTGATGATGCCAGTTTCCTTTTCTGCTCTATCTCTCTTTCAAATGTAAGCAATTTCCCATGGAGTTGGGTGAGAGATAGGCTATCCAGATTTGCACTAGAGCGTAGGACAATGGTGTATGTGTCCCATCTCTCAGGCAGTGATCTGAGGAATCTGTTGTTCATCTGACTATTCGCGTATTCATGTTTGACCATTTTCAGCTCAGAGATCAAATAGGAAAAACGCTCAAACTATTGAGTAAGTGACTCACCCTTCCTATGAGAGAATGTCTCATATTGTTGGGCAAGGATTTCTCTGTTGTTTGCTAAGACCTCATCTGTTCCACCAAATTGTTCCTTCAATGCATTCCAGAGGTCATGAGCAGTTTCATGATGCATAAGCCCAGAATAGATTTCATTAGGCAGAGCCATGGCCAGAATACCATGCGCTTTAGCATCAATCTCAAACATTTTTCGATCCACATCTGAGTATTGTTCCTTCTTCTTGGAATCATTTGGTTGGTTTCTGAATTGTTCACCATAGGCTTGTGTGGACCATGTACCACAGATGTCCAACAACCTGAACTGTTAACAGACAGGTGATGAAGCATTCTTCGTTGCCATATGTTATACTCAGTCCTAACCAGCATCGGAGGCTTGGTTGAGGAACCGGTATTGTGAGGGTCATTAGAAGGAGTAGTCATTCTCAGATTCAACCAAATTCAATTAAATTTTAACTGATTTAGTGCAAAACACAACAAACTCAATATGAACCAAGAGAAACTCAAAGCAAATAACCGAAAGCAGCATAAATTCAATGATCTATAACCAATTCTTGTAAATATGCTAATTCAATCAAACATAGATATTGAAATACCAGTTTCAATGATCAACTGTTAGATCGATCAATGATTAACCAGCTCTAATACCATTTTTAGGATCAGTGATCTAAGTTTGATTAATTTGAATAGATTGCAGCGGAATTTGAACAATGAATTATACAATTCGCAAGAACACAATTGATATTCAAATTCGAAGTAAACGGTTATAGAGAGAGAATTCTATAAAGGAATATTTCATTCATATGCTTTCGTGGTGGTAAATGTCACACATTACAACTAGGTCAACATTCCTTATATAGGGAATGTGACGTCTGCTGATGTCACTTGATAGTGACATCTAACAGAATTATACAAAATACTAAAACTATAACTACTGAAAAGTAAATTACAAGTACTGAAAGGAAATCATCACAACTATTGAAGTTAATAACTTCAGCTGTTGTGACAACTACTGATCACTTTGGTCTTCAGTCTTTGTCTTCAATCTTTGTTCTTCAGACTTTTACTTTCAGACTTTGTCTTCAGCTGATAGCTTCAGACTTTGTCTTCAGTACTTTACTTTCAGACTTTGTCTTCGGTACTTTTCTTTCAGACTTTGTCTTCAGTACTTTACTTTCAGACTTTGTCTTCAGTACTTTTCTTTCAGACTTTGTCTTCAGTTTTTGCTTTCAGACTTTGTCTTCAGTTTTTGCTTTCAGACTTTGTCTTCAGTTTTTGCTTTCAGACTTTGTCTTCAGTAGAAGTCTTCAGATCTTGTCTTCAAACGTTGTCTTCGAACCTTGTAATCAGCTAATGTCTTCAACTGTTGTGATCTTCTTCAGCAGCTGCAATGTCTGTGGGACTTAGTGGTTTTTCTGATCAGGCTCATTGGTTCTTTTGGTCCAACAAGTGCTGAGGTTGAGGGGTTAATGAGCCTTGAGCAACCATTAAAGCGTTGCTAGTAGGAAGACTCATAGATCTGCTTGTTTGAGGGCCCTTCTTACTCTCCATCTCTAGGCGGTATCCATCAAGGATGCCATAGAGCTCAGTCATGGAATGAGTGTTCAAGTTTTCTGTTCTCTTGATAGAGACATAGTAGAATGTCCACTCATTTGGAAGAGCACTCATGAACTTTATGGTGAGATCTCTAAGTTCAGGAGTGATCTTTACAGACTGAAGGGAAGAGATAAGATCCATGTACCTGAAGTACTGCTGGCTGAGGGTCTCTCCAGCAATATGAGTGAAGTTCTTGAACTACTGCTTCAGTGAGTCCTTCTTTGAGTCGTTGGAGCAAAAATACATCTGAGCAAGTGCATCAAACACTTCGTTGGCAGTCTTGCAATGCTCGAACCCCACCATAATAGAGTTCGGTATTGCAGTCATGAGACTAGTCATAGCATTGCTATCGATGTCCATCTTCTTTCTGTCTTCATCAGAATAGTCCTCGATAGCTTTTTCTATCATGGCACCGTTTCCACCAGGTGAAGCCACCTTTGGCTTGTACGGTCCATTGACAATCGAGTTCCATATTTTGCTGTCTTGGTATCTAATGAAGCCTTCCATTCTTCTACTCCAAGACCTGAAGTTTTCAGGGGTGATGATTGGTGCTTTGGTCACGTCCCCATTTCTACTTTGTCACACCCTCAAAATTCACTTGCGGAGTTTTACCGCGAGGCGTGTGAACAAACCAGGATCACAGTCAATAGTTACTCAGAACGACTCTATATGCCTTAATTTAAATGAAATTAATCCAAAGTAAATAAATTAAAGAGTGCGGAAGCGTTTTGAAAATAACCCAAAGTAATAAAGTTATATTTGTGGCAAAACACGTGCCAATCCCAAAAGAGAAATCATTAACTATTAAAATGGTAAAATTGTCTTGAAGACCGTGTCATAGAATGCAGTGGACCATGCAGTGCTCCTATGGCAAGCAAGCTAACGACATGAGAATAGCATACTAAAAATGTCAACACAATGATTGATGAGCTCAAGAGAAATTGAAATATAAACAGTTTAATAATAGAGATGTACAAGTAGCGTATTGTAACAGATAACTAGTCCATTAACAATAAATATTATTTCATAGTGATTTCGCAATTGAAGCTGACTGTGTTACGTTGTTGCCTCCTGCCACGACTTAACAGGTCGTGACAATGTTCATTAGGACAACTTGCACCCGGTTGACCTCGAGTCACACAGGTGGGGCTCGTCAGACCCAGTAGTACTACCCAAATTTCCCCGCTAATCACTATTAACAATTCGAAAGTGTAGGGACTTTCCATGATATCAACACTATATAATATTGTACACAACTTAAATACATAAAGCGTTCATGATTTACCAGTATGCTATCTCCCCCAAAGAGTGTAAATAAAAAGTGGGGCATGAACTCACCTGATATGCGTTTAGATACACAGGGTTTGACTTGTCAAACATAATAGACAGACAACCTTCAGAGGTTACTTAGATCATATAAGTGCATGACTACGTGTAATCAAAGAACATGTGAAACCCCAAGTACACTACAACCAAGGACTCAAGATTTCAAACAAAACAAACAATGTTTGACCTAGTTGACCCGTTTGACCCGTTGGTGACTTTATGTGTTGTAAACCATTCAAGTAATCATACACATCTGTTATGCATTGTTAACATTCAAATAGATTATATGTATGCTATATCATCCAGGTGTAGCACTTAGATCATCATTCAACCAAGTATCATACAAGTCATGCGAATCTAGAACATTACATAACCACTAGTTATACACAACTAACGTGTCACACAAAGATCAAATCACTCACTACATGCCATGTGAAGCCACTCACGACTTCATATCCTAAACCCTGCCAATCCTACTAAGTAGGGGCCTCAGATTCGCACGCGTGTATGATGATCATAACCATATTCATTATCAATATGCATTGCATTCAACAACATTCCAACAATCAATTACCACTCCCAAACATGATGTCCTACTACTAAACAACATCCAAATCATACACGATCATAAATGTCCAAATATCATTCATGATTACCCCGGCGTTACATACAACCAAATTACCATGTTCTACCACATTAGAATCTATCCATGATCATACTAACATGTTCCTAACATCCCAAACATGTTCAAGCTATCATTTTTTAGACTTTAGGCAAATAAAGTTTCCCTTTTGGGAAAGTACATCCCAACAACTATCAACCATCCAATGTATTCATGAATTCATCATAATTATACCATTTCAAGCTCCATACAATATCTAGACATGATCAACAACACCTAAACACCATAATCTAACAATCTTCATAAACAAAAGTTTCTACTTTTGGCAAGCTATGAACAACAACATCAAATTAAAGATTTCTAGCATTCATAACAACAATCTAGCATCTAATCATCATCATGAATTCATCAATAACATCATACCATCCATAATTCAACATTACATGGAAAATAAAGTTACTATTCTTAGTAACCTATGAACAACGCATCAAAATCCCAACTTTCTTGCATAATCAATGTATTCTAACATTCATACAACCTATTAATCATCAAACATTCATCAAACAATCATCCATCATGCATAATCATAGCATTTTCAAACTAGGGTTTGTTTCATACACAGGTTCATGATCAATCCACTAAAAACATAGAATTCTTGCATAATCGACGTTAACTAACATGTATACAATCTAACTAACATGTTAACATCATCAATTGATTAAACTCAACACCAACAACATCAAATTCGCAACTAGGGTTTCGGCCATACCCAATTTCATGCAAACAAAACACCAACTAACCTCTAATTCGTGAAAAGTAACAAAATCGAGACTTCTAATGTGTTGTATGCCTTCAAATCGACCAAAATTTAATGCTTGATGCTTGATTCAAATTGAAATCGCAAAGGGAGAGGGTTTAGATGGGGATCACGGCCGAAGGGGTGGATTAGGGTTTGGAGTTTTGTTTTATTTAATTTTAATTTACACATTTACCCTTTTAACCCTTGTAATTTGTATTTTATAAAAACTAGGCTTTAAACTCTTTGTAAAGTGTTTTTAACTTCATAATATAAAGATATAAACTTATGAAAATCATTATATATCTTATCTTTATAAAAACACAAGACATACGAATAAATAGGCACGTTTCCGCGTTACGCGATTAGTTTTCTAATTACCTTTTAAAAATGTGTAAACACATAAACATAACCCAATACTCGCATAATCAATTAGATTCACATCAAACTAACATTATCCATTATTATTAGGTCACCAACGTTAAACGACAACTAGTGTGTGCTCACAACACGTAACGGAACTAACAGAGTTTGGTAACGAAAATTTAACGGATGTCACATTATCCCCATGTTGAAAGCATTTTCGTCCCGAAAATTGCGTTACATGGTGAGAGTGTTCCATCCCGAAATCGAGTGAGTTTTGGATGACTTGTCACATCATCCCCATGTTGAAAGAAATTTCGTCCCGAAATTTAAATCAATACCTTCGTCTGCTGGCATCGTCCCTTCGAATAGTTGAGGGTACTTAAGCTTCATTTGATCTTCCCGTTCCCATGTGAATTTCGGTCCACGTCGCGAATTCCAACGGATTTTAACAATAGGTATCTTGCTTTGCTTAAGTGTTTTCACCTCACGGTCCATCACCTCAACTGGTTCTTCAATAAAACGCAATTGTTCATCCACTTGAATTTCTTTTAGTGGTACGACCGTCGTTTCATCAGTTATGCACTTCTTCAGGTTTAACACGTAAAATACATCATGAATTCCACTTAGCGAATCAGGTAGGGCTAATCGATAGGCTATTGGACCTATTCTTTCCACTATCTCAAATGGTCCAACGTACCTCGGATTTAGTTTCCCTCGTTTGCCTAACTGAACTACGCCTTTCCATGGTGAGACTTTCAACAAAACCTTGTCACCAACCTGAAACTCTAAAGGTTTCCGTCTCTTGTCAGCATAACTCTTTTGTCTGTCTCGCGCTGCAGCCATACGGTTCCGTATCTGTATAATCTTCTCAGTCGTCTCATGCGTTAACTCGGGACCTGTTATATGACTATCACCAATTTCTGCCCAGCAAATCGGTGATTGACATTTTCTCCCATACAGCGCCTCGAAAGGTGCTGCCTGTATGCTAGTATGATAACTGTTGTTATAAGAAAACTCCACCAATGGCAGGTGAATTTCCCAGTTATTCCCGAAGTCAATCACACAAGCGCGTAGCATATCTTCCAACGTCTGTATAGTACGCTCACTCTGACCATCCATCTGTGGATGATATGCAGTACTCATATCCAAACGTGTACCCAAAGATTTCTGCAACGATTGCCAGAAATGTGACGTGAAACGAGCATCACGATCGAAAATAATTGAGATCGGTACTCCATGTCTCGAAACGATCTCTTTAAGGTACAATCGGGTTAATTTCTCCATCTTATCCGTTTCCTTCATTGCAAGGAAGTGAGCAGACTTTGTCAATCGATCCACAATAACCCATATCGTGTCACAACCAGTACTAGTCCAGGGTAGCTTAGTAATAAAATCCATGGAGATTTGTTCCCATTTCCACATTGGAATCTCGGGTTGTTGTAACAGTCCGGATGGTTTTTGATATTCTACTTTTACCTTCGAGCAGGTCAAACACTTGCTCACATACGTAGCTACATCCGCTTTCATGTTGGGCCACCAATAGTGATCCTTTAGGTCATGATACATCTTGTCGGATCCAGGATGTATAGAATACTTAGATTTGTGTGCCTCGCTCATAACTAAATCTCTCAGATTTCCATGAACAGGCACCCAAAGTCTATCCATGAAATACCGAATTCCATCCTCTTTCACCACTAGCTGTTTATCCATTCCCCTTAACGACTCAGAATCGATATTTTCTACTTTTAAAGCTTCTATCTGTGCCTCCTTAACTTGTTCGGGCAGTTGGGCACTGATAGTAAGCTGTAAAGCTCGCACCCGTCGGGGTTTAGTTGTTTCCTTCCTGCTTAGGGCATCGGCAACTACGTTCGCCTTTCCCGGATGATACCTAATTGCGCAATCATAATCATTTAGTAGTTCCACCCAACGTCGATGCCTCATATTCAACTCTTTTTGCTTGAAGATATGTTGAAGACTCTTGTGATCGGTGTAGATAGTGCACTTGGTACCGTACAAGTAATGTCTCCAGATCTTTAAGGCAAAAACCACTGCACCCAATTCTAAATCATGGGTGGTATAGTTCTTCTCATGAACCTTTAGTTGTCTCGAGGCGTAGGCTATCACCTTGTCTCGTTGCATCAAGACACAACCCAATCCTTGAATGGATGCATCGCAATACACCACAAAGTCATCTGTTCCCTCTGGTAATGCTAATATCGGGGCAGTACAGAGTTTTCGTTTTAATAATTGGAAAGTTGATTCTTGACTCTCCATCCATTTGTATGACGTTCCTTTGTGAGTCAAGGCTGTGAGAGGTTGTGCGATCTTAGAAAATCCTTCTATGAATCGGCGGTAATATCCTGCGAATCCTAGAAATTGTCTTATCTCGCTCGGCGTTTTGGGTGTAGTCCAATTCTTTATCGCCTCAATTTTGGCAGGATCAACGTGTATTCCTTTCTCATTAACAATATGACCTATGAATTGTACTTCTCTTATCCAAAAGTCACACTTTGAGAATTTAGCATACAGCTGCTCATTTTTCAGCAGTTCCAAGATCATTCGTAAGTGCTCTTCATGCTCCTCCTTGGTCCTAGAATATATCAGTATATCATCGATGAACACAATGACAAGCTGATCAAGATACGGTTTACACACGCGGTTCATGAGGTCCATGAACACAGCAGGTGCATTAGTCAACCCAAAAGGCATGACCAAGATCTCATAATGACCATAACGAGTACAAAATGCAGTCTTGGGAATGTCTTCTTCTCGAACTCTGAGTTGATGAGAACCAGATCTCAAGTCAATCTTCGAGTAATAGCTTGATCCTTGAAGCTGATCGAACAAGTCGTCGATACGAGGTAAAGGGTATCGATTCTTGACTGTTACTTTGTTTAACTCTCGATAATCGATGCACATCCGGAATGTGCCATCCTTCTTCTTAACAAAGAGAACAGGAGCTCCCCAAGGTGATGTACTAGGTCGAATAAAGCCCTTATCCAAAAGCTCCTGAAGTTGTGACGACAACTCCTGTAGTTCGTTCGGTGCTAATCGATAGGGTGCCCTAGCAATCGGAGCTGCGCCGGGAGTCAACTCAATCTGGAATGCCACTTGACGGTGCGGTGGTAATCCAGGAAGATCCTCTGGGAACACCTCCGGAAAGTCGCGTACCACAGGAATATCCTCCATTCTCTTTTCTCCTGCTTGCTTATCGGTCACAAGTGCTAGGATAGCCACACGGCCCTTTCGTAACAACTTTTGGGCTTTCATGAATGAGATGATGCCTATCACAACACCACTCCTATCACCTCTAACGGTAAGAATTTCGTCACCAACCGGAATCCGTATGATCTTCTCATGACATATGACTTCCGCTTGCTCGCAAGAGAGCCAATCCGTGCCTATCACAACATCAAAACTCCCCAGTGTAACAGGCATGAGATCTATAGCGAAAGTATGACCAGCAAGTTCTATCTTACAGTCTTTAAGGATATGCATTACATTGATTTGTTTACCATCGGCTAATTCCACAATGTATTTAGATTCTAAAGCAGAGGGTATATCACTTAAAAGACTACAGAACTTTAAGGACACAAAACTCTTATCGGCTCCAGTATCAAATAGTACCGTAGCGAAACAACCATTAACAGAGAATCTACCAGTAACAGTTGTGGGATCATTTAGAGCCTCACCTGAGCCAATGACGAAGGCTCTCCCCTTGGCTCGATCTTTATTACCGCCATTTCCAGTACCATTTCCACCATTGTTGTTATTATTACCATTGTTGTTGTTGTTACCATGGTTGTTGGTATTGTTGTTGTTTTTGTTGCCATTTCCGTTCCACCTTAGTTGTGGGCAGTTTCGCTTGTAATGCCCTTCTTTCCCACATTCAAAACAACCCTTGGGAGTTTCTTGAGGTTGTTGTGGCCTCCTCATCAGTCCACCACGACAATCCTTCGTAGCGTGTCCAATTTTTCCACAACGTTGACACTTGAAGCTATCACACCTTCCACATGATGGTAATTACACCGAGTACACTTCGGATGTCTCCCACCATAACCACTGGGTCCTTGATTATTTGCAGGCGTCTGGTTGGAGTACGGTTATTGTCAAACCTCCGTTGCTGCTGAACCGGCTGTTGTTGCTGTTGAGATTGAGGTTGACCACTGGAAGATGATGATGCTTTGGTGTTGTTAGCATTATCCCACTTTCTTTTGTTGTCGGGCACGCTTGCCATAGCGCCCCGTTTGGGTAGACGTCCTTGCTCCACGGCTTGGCCAGTTAGCCTGTGAGCTAGCTGGATGGCTTGCTGAATTGTGGCTGGATTGGAAGCAGTTACCATGCTCTGGATTTCAGGTACCAATCCCCGTATGTAATGCTCTATCCTTTTATGCACCTCATTCACCATTCCCGGGCACAAAGTTGCTAATTCATGGGTTCTGCTGGTGTAAGGCTCAATTTCCGAGCCCTACATTTTCAGTTGCCAGAACTCCATCTCTAATTTCTGTACTTCGCTGCGAGGACAGTACTCCTCGGTCATCATCGCTTTGAACTCATCCCATGGAAGTCCATTCGCCATCGCTTGTCCAGCATCTGGACTTGCGCGTTCCACCAGACAAAGCAGCACCCTCTAAAGTCCCGATGGCATACTTTACTTGATCCGCTGGTGGACAGTTACATTTGGAGAAAACAGACTCAGTCTTCTCGAACCAGCATACAAGCCCTACAACACCCTCAGTACCGCTATAGGTGTGGGGTTTACATTCCATGAAGGACTTGTATGTACACACTGGTGGTCCTGTTTTAACACAACAAACATTAATCAGACATCCCTTACAGTTACAATGGATATCAGATTTATCTTTCTGTCATTGTTTACCTGCTGGCTGACCCGCGTGGGCAGCAGCCACTACCGCCTGAACATGCTCATTAATTAGAGCAGCCAATTCTGCGGGAGTCATGTTAATAGCACCACCACCCTGTTCTCCGGTGCCACATCCACGTTCGCGTCCACGACCACGTCACGTCCACGTCCACGGGACTCCATTCTTTTCACTTTACATTCACAAATACAATAATGAGTAACATCAAACATATTTAACTCATTGAAGCGTAGTAAACAGTAAACAAAAGAAATAACGTATCATCACAACCACAACATTCATAACAAAAATAATAACCAAAGTAAATAAATTGCAAATGAGTCACAATGTATTTAGCAATGTCAAAATGAAGTTTGTCGTTCGTGTGGGGAAACAACCCTTCCCACATAGGTTTCAAAAAGAAAACACTACGTAGTCTAAGTCATATAAAGAAGTCATTGACAACATCTGACCCATCACTATCATCCTCCATCTCCTCCGGTTCCTCTTCCTCGGGTCCCTCCTCGGGATCCTCCTCATCCTCAGGGTCTGCTGCAGGAGCAGGAGCTATAGCAATTTGAAGTGCCGCTAGTTGAGCTTCTAAAATGGCAATCCTATTATCGGCTACGGCGTCCCGCTGTTCACGAGCAGTCACGCGCCCTTGGAGTGCCATAAGACCATCTTGCAATGGTGACAACCGTTCAGGGTCTTCCTGTGTTCTTCCTCGAGTTCATCCAATTGATGTCTCAGGTTGTACACCTCTTGTTGTAGTGTACAGACATCACCCGTGAGCCGTCTTACCCGATGTTGTTCTGTATCCAGTGCAGCCATTAGTGCAGCCATTAGTGCAGCAATCAGTTGCTCGTTGGACTGCACTGTTCGTGGGAGTGAAGGCATGGGTTGATTGGCATTGTTCCTAGTCCTTGGCTTTGGGACAGGTACGCGCTCCCTAACATGATATGGTCAACAAACCTAGGATAGGAATGCAAGTCTCGCGGAGGGTCACGCTTCATCAATGCATAGGGTTGATCCCAGTCAATCTCTTTTCTGGATAAGCCAGTCAGGGCCAATTGAATCCATCATCAGGTACAGGTGCGGAGGTGGGGATTCAGATCGTGTAGGTGATTCGGGTCGTTTACCCGGAGCTCTCGAACACGATGCCATGCTGCAGAGAGTGTGACGTGTATGCCAATGAGTATACAGTAGATGAGAATAAGGCACAGGTAACTAATTAACTGTGTGCGGTTATAGTCTAGTGTGTATGCAACATAGTTCCCTATAAACCAATGGCTCTGATACCAATCTGTCACACCCGGCCTCTCGCATCAATAATATTGTCCGCTTTGCCCACGAGGAGCTCACGGATTTGCTTTTGGTTGCCCGGGTGAAAACTTCCCAGGGAGGTCACCAATCCCTGGATTGCTCACACCTGAGCATGCTTAACTGGGGAGTTCTCCTCTCATCCACAGCCATATGCCCAAAACGCGTTGTTGATGTTAGAGGCCAGATATTCCTTATGAACCAGGAATCTCTCCTGTCCACGGCCGATGTGGGATATGTGTAGGGTGTCACACATTGAGTTTGAGTACCTTAAGCAACTTGAACTATAAGTTTTCAAAGAACAAAAGGCTACAAAGATAAAGATGTGGAAGAAGCTGCAAAGTCAAAAGCTATCATCCAAAAGAGTCAAAGAAGTTTGCAAATAGGCAAAGGATGATGAGCTTCTTGAAGCTGTATGGATTCTTCGAAAGGATGTTTGATCCAATTTCTCTATCCACCATGGTGAGCACATCAAGGTGATCAACCAGAAGATTAAGAGAGGAGAACTTATTGACTTACATTCACTAATTCAAGCTCCTCCTGAAGTTGAGGTTAAGGTTAAATATCTTGAGACAACACAACCTAAACCTCATGTTGAACCTCAACAAGCTTTATCGTCTGATTCACAGCAAGGCCCCACTCCCTTTCCTTTTGAACCTATGAGGAAGAGGACACAACTGAGAAAGACAAGACAGAACAATCTGGTGCTAAAGCCCAACCTTCTCCGTTAAAGTTCCAAAGAGGAGGAAACCGTGGCTTCTAGACCAATTTCAATGAAGAAGAAGAAAAAGCCAAATTCATCCACCTCCAGACCATAGGACGAGTTAGATCATCTTGAGAGAATTGAAGAAGAGGATGCTCAACCAAATACAATTAAATAAGAGCCTCTTGCATTAGGAAGACCCATCTGGTCTTGGACCTTTGATGCTAATCTAGACAAATGGTATGTCACTAAAGATCAAGGTGGTCAAGATGTCTATTTTCGGCAAGACTTGCTTAACTTACCTCTACATGATCTATTCGACATGAGAAGATACTTTGAGAGTCCGAGTGATGCTGACCAAATAATGAAGAAGGGAATGGTCATGATCATGATGAGGACTGTCAATATCTAAACTCCTTTATGTGTTTGTAACATTAGCCTAGGGGGGTTTGTAAGGTCTAATAAAAGTCTAATGCACCCAAAACAAACCAAGTCATTCCTGCATGCATGCATTTAGTGCAACGTAGAAGTTGTTTCAGAAGTTTTACACACTGCTTCATAAATATTTGAAGTGTAAAAATCTTCCGAAGCCAAGACCAATATCTTCTGAAGCTAAAAGCGAAGTCTTCTGAAGTTTCAAAGACAAAGTCTTCCGAAGCCTAGAAGTGAAGACAACATTCTTCCAAAGACTTTGAAGAACTTGCTTTCTCTTATGTCTTTTCAAACAATTGTCCGACTTTCCGCTGCAACTCTGATATCTTGCCAACTTATATAAGTTGGTGAAAGGTCCATGCTTTTTGTAACTTTACATTAAGGTCTTAAGTCTGTAAATTTTTAATTTATATACTTGTATCCTTTTTGTAATATATTATGATATGAGCTATGACATGTCATAGTCACTAGTCAAACAACAATCTGCCTTTGACTCTACGTTTGATTTTGTTGTCTAGATCAAATGTTTCTAGCTGGCCTTCTAAGTATTACCAGCTGTAGGATATACTATAAAGTATCTTAGGTTCTCGTATTTTTCTTTATGTTTTGCAACACTTGTAAAAGAACTTGAGAGCAATATACAACATTCTTGATAACCAATATCCGTGTGTTGTTCTTTGTTCGGTCTCTTATTTTGCTTGTGTTCTAAGTATCAAGCTACAAAGTTCTAGTTCCGTATTTGATATTTTAAGTGTTCTAATACTCAACTCATTGTGTGATTCTTGTATTGATTATTCCTTAAACGGTCCTGCAATATGTGTTCTTATAATAAAAATCTTTCTATAAAATTAAATGTATATATATTTTTCTAAAATTACAATATATATTATCTAACTGTTTTAAACATAAAGTTATATATAGTAATAATCATTTATATATGTATATACATTATACATAAAATAAACATCATATACATACAACGCTTGTTTCGTCTTGCGAGTCGTCTCGATCTCGACATATGAAAGTCGTTCTTAAAACCATTTATTAAATGAGTTGTAAAATTAATTCAAACTTGTTTAAACTCAGGTTAGTTAGAAATTTTAGCGAGTTGGTCCTGAGTGGCTCGTTATTCTCTTCTCCCCTAATTATTATTCGGAGTTTATTAGCAACATATATGCAATTAGTAATTAAGGATTATATTTATAGTTTGTGAAATAAAAAATAAATCATTAACTTTTTTTGTTAAGTCATGATATTTAAATATCTTTATATAAAACATTTTTATAAATGCATTTTATTTTTGTTAAAAGTAGTTTTCCTTACTAAATTTCTTAAGCCACTTAAAAATATTTTCAAAAAGTACATATTTTTTAAAAGAATAAGAAAAACAAATATGCGTACTTTTATTTAAAATGAAAATAAAATTATAGATGAATATTTTTAACTTTTCAATATAAAGTTGATTTAAAATTGAGTTTGTGTAAGTTAAAAATATATATAATGATTACAAAAACTTTATATTTTTAACTAGGACATATGAATTAAATGGTTTTATAATTTTATTAATAATTAACTTTTGTATTTGAATCTTTCTAAATAATCTTATTTTAATATGAAAAATTTTTAAGTATATCATTATTATGAGAAAAACACTTTAAATACATATTCAGGACAATAAATCTTCTAAATCTTCTACTCTAATAAAAAAATATCTTGTGATTACAGGTGGCAACACCAAAATCATTTTCACCAATTTTTTATTGTCTCTCTTTTATATTAAATAATTATCTTAGTTATTACTAATATTATTTAATAACTTTTTAGATTTAATAATTAAGAAAAAACTATTTATTAATATTATTTATACATAATAAGGAAATTTTAAAACTAAGCTTTTTATACGGTTTGTTTAAAACATAATATTCGTTTATTATTTTTGAAAAATAAAATAAAATTTTAAAAATTTATATCACTGTTTTATTACTTATAATCATTTATTATATGTAATTTCAGTAATATCATATCTTATAGTTTAATTTTATAATTAATAAATATTATTATATTAATATTTGATTTTATTCAACTAGTAAAACACACGAGTTTAATAATGTAGTAAATAATAACTAAGAATGTGAATAGATACATTTTAACTAGCTTTGAACCAACAATGTAACTAGCCAGAATATTATTACAAAGACTAAAACCATTGCAAATTCATTTGCCAAAACTTCTTTCTAAAGAAGTTTTATGCTGCGGAACTAAACGCAAATACTATAATTAGTGATAAGCCGCAAATAATTTACGACCGTTGCTGTCGCCAATTCGTCGGAATACAACGAAATCGCAAACTTTATTGCTTTTGTATTGTCAACCAGAGGACTATATATGATCGTTCGAAAGTAATTTTAGGCTTGGCATGATACGTCATTTTTTATGTTAGGGTTCCAGTCCCACCCCATTGATGTAAAATTTAAATTATTTTAGATGAATGCCTAAGTTGCCGGTAAAAAGATAACTATTCCAATCAATAAATAAATGAACATCGTTTTAAAATTTTTTATTAGATCAGGATAAAAAAATATGTTTGCCTTTGTTTACGGAGCATCACATATGAAAACATTCAATGGCTGCATGAATCCTCGCTGTGTTTTCCTAATTCCAATGCTAATTTCGTTTATGGAGTTACATGTGCCGCATGTTACTTTATTCATGATATTAAAATGTATTATATACAAGAATTGTTAATATATGTCTACAATAACAAATTACTTAAACTATCTATAAAACAAGAAGACCAAAACTAGCAAATTACAAGCTGTTAATTAATTGTATCTGTTCATCCAGGCATGGACGATATCTTTAAAACACTTCCTCAACAGACATGTAGTTGGTTGAAAGGCAGGTTGAAGTGGTACAAGTATGAAGACTTCTGGACCGTGAAGAAGTTACACGAGGGAGGAATTCTAGCTCAACAAAGCTTCAATGCTAAACATAGCGATGTATTACTGTGTAGTTGCCCCAAAACGGGGACTACATGGCTAAAGGCCTTGGCTTTTGCCATCATAACCAGAGAAAAGTTTGACGTATCCACAAGTCCTTTGCTTACAACCTTGATTCATAGATGTGTTCCTTTCCTAGAGAGAAATGTGGAGAAACTTGGAGACAATAACAAAAATCCAGATTTCCCACTCATTGCAACACATCTCCCTTACACTTCATTGCCAAAATCGATCGTAACTTCAAACTGCAAGATAGTTTACATATATCGGAACGCAAAAGATGTTTTAGTTTCTCATTATCATTTCCTGAGAGAATCGCTAAACCTCCCGGTCGAAGATGCACCATTCGAGGAGGCATTTGAAGAGTTTTGTCAAGGAATTTCGTGTTATGGACCATATTGGGATCATATCTTAGGTTACTGGAAAGCAAGTATAGAAAGGCCTAATAAGATTATGTTTTTGAAATATGAAGATTTGAAGAGTGACCCTACAAACAACGTGAGGTTACTTGCGGAGTTCATTGGCTACCCTTTTTCAATTGATGAAGACAAAGCATGCATGGTTGATAACATAATACATTTGTGTAGTTTTGAGCATTTAAGCAACTTAGAAGTAAATAAAAGTGGAAAGTGTCGCCAACCTGGTGGGTTAGAAAACCGACTTTATTTTAGGAAAGCTAAGGATGGAGATTGGGAGAATTACTTCACATTTGATATGAAAGAAAAGATCGACAAATTGTTAGAACAAAAATTTAGTGGCACGGGTTTAGTACTGAAATGAGTAGCCTAAGTATCGTACTTGTATGTGTCGGTATCAAGCAACTTATAGATTGCTTTATCAAATTATTTGTTCAAATTCATGTTGAAATATATATTTATTTTCCATGCACCAACCACACTCCAAAGAATTGTCGTTTCAAGGTTCTAATTTGTATCCAAAAAGCAACTTCACCCCCTTTGGTCTTTCTACTTTCGTTCTACGGGCAACATATTCAATATTAGGAGTAAATTAAACCAGGTACTTTATGTGAATTCCAGTTTTAGATAGAAAGATCAAATTATATAGAATTATGTATTGTGTTGCGTTGCGTTGCGTTGCGTGGTGTGGTGTCGTGTCGTGTGGTGTCGTGTCGTGTCGTGTCGTGTCGTGTCGTGTCGTGTGTGTTGTGTCGTGTCGTGTGTGTCGTGTCGTGTGTGTTGTGTTGTGTCGTGTTTGTTGGGCTGTGTCGTGTTTGTTGTGTTGTGTCGTTTGTGTTGTGCTGTGTTGTGTGTGTTGTGTTGTGTCGTGTGTGTTGTGTTGTGTCGTGTGTGTTGAGTTGTGTCGTGTGTGTTGTGTTCTGTCGTGTGTGTTGTGTTGTGTTGTCTTGTGTCATGTTGTGTTAGGTTGTGTCGTGCTGTGTCGTGTTGTGTCGTGTTGTGTCGTGTTGTGTCGTGTTGTGTCGTGCTGTGTTGTCTTGTGTCCTGTCGTGTGTGTTGTGTCATGTCATTTTGTGTTGTGTTGTGTCGTGTCGTGTTGTGTCGTGTCGTGTTGTGTTGTGTCTTGTTGTGTGGTTTTGTGTGGTGTTGTGTGGTGTTGTGTGGTGTTGTGTCGTGTTGTGTTGTGTTTTGTCGTGTTGTGTTGTGTTGTATCGTCTTGTCTTGTGTCGTGTCGTGTGGGTTGTGTTGTGTCGTGTGGGTTGTGTTGTGTCGTGTTTGTTGTGTTGTGTCGTGTGTGTTGTGTTGTGTCCTGCTGTGTTGTGTCGTATTGTGTCTTGTTGTGTCGTGTCATGTCGTGTTGTGTTGTGTCGTGTCGTGTTATGTGTCGTTGTGTCGTGTTGTGTTGTGTTGTGTTGTGTCGTGTTGTGTGTGTTGTCTCGTGTTGTGTGGTGTTATGTCATGTTGTTTGGTATTGTGTCGTGTTGTGTGGTGTTGTGTCGCATTGTGTTGTGTTGTGTAGTGTGGGTTGTGTTGTGTCGTGTGGTTGTGTTGTGTCGTGTGGGTTGTGTTGTGTCGTGTGGGTGTGTTGTGTCGTGTGTGTTGTGTTGTGTCGCGTGTGTTGTGTTGTGTTGCGTGTGTTGTGTAGTGTCATGTGGGTTGTGTTGTGTCATGTGTGTTATGTTATGTCGTGTGTGTTGTGCTGTGTCGTGTGAGTTGTGTTGTGTCGTGTGTGTTGTGTTGTGTCATGTGGGTTGTGTTGTGTCATGTGGGTTGTGTTGTATCGTGTTGTGTTGTGTCGTGTTATCTTCTGCGGTGTTGTGTTGTGTTGTGTTGAGTTGTGTTGTGTTGTTTTGTGTTGTGTTGTGTTTTGTTATGTTGTGTGCGTTGTGTTGTGTTGTGTTGTTGTGTTGTGTTGTGTTGTGTTGTGTTTGTGTTGTGTTGTGTTGTGTTGTGTTGTGTTGTGTTGTGTTGTGTTGTGTTGTGTTGTGTTGTGTTGTGTTGTTTTGTGTTGTGTTGTGTTGTGTTGTGTTGTGTTGTGTTGTGTTGTGTTGTGTTGTGTTGTGTTGTGTTGTGTTGTGTTGTGTTGTGTTGTGTTGTTGTTGTGTTGTGTTGTGTTGTGTTGTGTTGTGTTGTGTTGTGTTTGTGTTGTGTTGTGTTGTGTTGTGTTGTGTTGTGTTGTGTTGTGTTGTGTTGTGTTGTGTTGTGTGTGTTGTGTTGTGTTGTGTTGTGTTGTGTTGTGTTGTTTGTTGTGTTGTGTTGTGTTGTGTGTTGTGTTGTGTTGGGTTGTGTTGTGTTGTGTTGTGTTGTGTTGTGGTTGTGTTGTTGTGTTGTGTTGTGTTGTGTTGTGTTGTGTTGTGTTGTGTTGTGTTGTGTTGTGTTGTGTTGTGTTGTGTTGTGTTGTGTTGTGTTGTGTTGTGTTGTGTTGTGTTGTGTGTGTTGTGTTGTGTTGTTTTGTGTTGTGTTGTGTTGTGTTGTGTTGTGTTGTGTGTGTGTGTTGTGTTGTGTTTTGTTGTGTTGTGTGTTGTGTTGTGTTGCGTTGCGTTGTGTTGTGTAGTGTTGTGTTGTGTTGTGTTGTGTTGTGTTGTGTTGGTTGTGTTGTGTTGTGTTGTGTTGTGTTGTGTTGTGTTGTGTTGTTGTGTGTGTTGTGTTGTGTTGTTGTGTTGTGTTTTGTTGTGTTGTGTGTGTTGTGTTGTGTTGTGTTGTGTTGTGTTGTGTTGTGTTGTGTTGTGTTGTGTTGTGTTGTGTTGTGTTGTGTTGTGTTGTGTTGTGTTGTGTTGTGTTGTGTTGTGTTTGTGTTGTGTGTGTTGTGTTGTGTTGGTTGTGTTGGGTTGTGTTGTGTTGTGTTGTGTTGGGTTGTGTTGGGTTGTGTTGTGTGTGTTGTGTTGTTGTGTTGTGTTTGTGTTGTGTTGTGTTGTGTTGTGTTGTGTTGTGTTGTGTTGTGTTGTGTTGTGTTGTGTTGGGTTGTGTTGTGTTGTGTTGGGTTGTGTTGTGTGGTGATGTGTTGTGCTGTGTTGGGTTGTGTTGTGTTGTGTTGTGTTGTGTTGTGTTGTGTTGTGTTGTGTTGTGTTGTGTTGCGTTGTGTTGCGTTGCGTTGCGTTGCGTTGCGTTGCGTTGCGTTGCGTTGCGTTGCGTTGCGTTGCGTTGCGTTGCGTTGCGTTGTGTTGTGTTGTGTTGTGTTGTGTTGTGTTGTGTGGTGTTGTGTGGTGTTGTGTGGTGCTGTGTTGTGCTGTGTGGTGATGTGTGGTGATGTGTGGTGATGTGTTGTGCTGTGTTGTGCTGTGTTGTGCTGTGTTGTGCTGTGTTGTGCTGTGTTGTGCTGTGTTGTGCTGTGTTGTGCTGTGTTGTGCTGTGTTGTGCTGTGTTGTGCTATGTTGTGCTGTGTTGTGCTGTGTTGTGTTGCGTTGTGTTGTGTGGTGATGTGTTGTGCTGTGTTGTGTTGTGCTGTGCTGTGCTGTGTGTTGTGCTGTGTTGGGTTGTGTTGTGTTGTGTTGGGTTGTGTTTTGTTGTATTGGGTTGGGTTGGGTTGGGTTGGGTGGCGTTGGGTTGCGTTGTGTAAGATCTTGTAATTTTAGGTTAATTTAAAATCATCATTGTTAAATTCTTGCATGGGCTAATTTTGTTATTTATGAAACTTATGGGTTGCTTATGAATATTACCTTAATTGGTCTCTTAAATTTGTAAGGTTACAATAATTATATAATATTAATAATAATGATAATAATAAGAGTAGTTGTAACAATAATAATAATAAGTTATAAAAATTTTAAGTTAAAAGATGGTTATAACCCTGAGTTAAAAAGTTAAGGAGGCCTTGTTGTCATTTTGTAAACTTTAAAAGAAAAGAAAAAAAAAGAAGTTTTTGCGGGAAATAATAAAAACAAAATCTTCAAGGACCATAAGTGCAAATTCTTAAAAACCCAACCCATTCCCCCTTAATCCCCGTAAATCCGGCAACCGTCGCCGGCAGAGTTCCGGCGAACTCCGGCGAGGCTTAAAACGCCACAAAAAGCCTTAATCAATACTCCAAATCATCTCAAACGCATCATTAACATGATTCGAAAGCCGTTATGAGTCTTAAACTCATCTAACCACCGGTTACTAACACAATTAACCGAGTAACCGGCAACTCTTAAATCATCAAGCCGTTCGACATCTAAAACGCAATAATAATAAAATTAATTGCACCTACATGATCGTCTAACCGTACCTAAACTCCTATGCAACATAATTCTACCTCAATCGCACTTAAACAATCCAATTTACTCTCACTTTAACCGCGAACCTGCAACCACTCGAACACCACCATACGAGCCCGCTAACTACGAATTGGCAGAGGGCTTTTCATCTCAGAGATCATTTGAAGCTACCTGTGCAACGAATTAGATTACCAGAAATGTTTGATCATCGATTGGACACAGGAAGTGCGCAACCTGTTCTTCGTGTTGAATACCTCTGATTTGTCATCAACCGGGTAATTAATCACCTAAACCCACTCGTTTAATCACGGGTAACAAAAGCCCCATGATTGTGAATGACCACGTTGAAACGTTGCTTATTATTATTCATATTAATCATCAAATATATATTATTTGATCAAGTGAGTACTTCCATGCCCCTTTTTCATATTTTTACACTTTGGGGTGGAACATGTTATCCTATTATCTTTACACTTGCACACATTTTTGAGACTTGTAAACGTTATGGCAATTCCTCATGTAAGTTGTGGTTAGTTGGATTTTTTTGTGATTACCATGTTATGACACTATATGTACAATCATTAACTATTGCTAGCCTAGTGAAGTCATAGATCTATGGGCAAGACAAGCCTGCTTTGGTTGATCCAAGTGCACTTAACTGATCGTATATACTTTAAACATTTGAGACTTGTAAAATTTTGTCGAGGTTTGATTGTTGCATTGTTCATGACATCCCTAATCATTATGTTCACTAACTTATGACTTGAATTTCCATCTTTTATATATGCTATGTATTTAAAACTATGGAATACTCACCAACATTATTGTTGACCCCTTTATTTTTAACATGTTTCAGGAAATGCCCAAGTTTGATTATCTGCACATTGAAGCTTGCACATCTAGGAATGGACCTAGATTAATAAATAAAATAGGATGAATTGTTACATATTATGTTACGTTTTTATATCCTTTGAGACTTACATTTGTAATGTGACAAATGAAATTTATGTGTAAAATATATTTGGATTATTAATAGCGTTATGTGGCTATGAACGATCTTAACTCTCACTCCTCGACGTTTCCGCCGTCAAGGTTGGGGTGTGACAGATTGGTATCAGAGCCCATAACTATAGAGATCTAGGTTATTAGAAATGGTGACCTAGGCTATAGTATGCATGAACCTTATAGAATTATATTTCTATCTTGTAACTTATATACTTTTCATGTTACATAATGCTATGCCTCTTATGTGCAACTTGATGCCTTAGCATAGGATTGCCTAAACATTGTTATTTGTCTCCCTAAACTTAACTTTGACTCTTTGACTCTCCCCGAACACGAACTCTCTTAATCTTATTCTCGTCGACACCTGGAATCTTATGTTTATGTTAGGACTTGGATCTTTAGACGTTACGTCTAATCTATATAAATCTCATCAAGGTTTTGATTCTATGAACCTAAGAAATATTGTGTGACACATAGACACCTGTATCCTGGTTTTCCTGGCAAAAGGCCCTCGGGCTAAGGCAAGCATATCGCATAAATCCTACGGGACTAGTTATGCTTACCTGGGGATTTCCGGGATGAGTGATAAACTATGGTCAACATACACAAGTTTCTAAGGTAAATGGGTCAATTCACCTTGACGTGTCAACATTTTCAAATGGTAATGCGTTATCAAATGGAAACATCCCGTGTACCTTAAAAATCCTTAGCTTATCTTTGCTAAACTACTATCCTCTATTATCCCCGCTCCTGTAACTAACTCATTTTTATATATTCAGCATGTCTCGTCACCATGGAAAGCGTGGAAGTTCCGACCGTAAGCTGGCTGCCATGATTGCACGACAAATGGCTGCCGTTCTCCCGACTATGGTGGCTGAACTCAATAGCACACTAATGGCTAATAGCAACAACAACATCAATGGGAACAATAGTGGTGCTAATGGAGATAATAGCAACAATCAAAATGAGAACAATCAACAAGGGAACAACCGTACTTGCACCTTCAAACACTTTAACTCGTGCAAACCCACTAGCTTTAGTGGAAAAGAAGGAGCCACTGGACTTCTCGAGTGGTTTGAAAGTATGGAGAATACATTCATTGTTAGCGAGTGTCCCAACGAGTTCAAGGTTCGCTATGCCACAAGTGTTCTTCAACAACGAGCACTCACATGGTGGAATAGTGAGAAGAGAAACTGTGGAACTGAGGCTGCTTTGGCCTTGTCCTGGGAGGAGTTCAAGGAGGTTATGATTCAAAAGTTTTGTCCAAGGAGCGAGTTACAAAAGCTGGAGGAGGAATTCTGGAATCTCAAACAAGATGGTGGGAATCATTTGGCTTATTCCACCCGACATCATGAGTTGAGTATGCTTCTACCTCACATGGTGGACACCGTGCCCCGTAACATTGAAAAATTTATCAAGGGGGTGCCACCTCAAATTCAAGATGCTGTGGTGGGTAGTAGGCCCACAACCTTGGAGGAGGCGATTACTATTACTGCACAGCTCACTGAGAATCATATAAGAGCTGGCACGATGTCGGCAAAGGGCTCCAAGGCTATAACGAAGGTGACATCTGAGGCAAAAAAGGAGGTAAAGGCCGAGTCATCTTCTCAAAACAGGAAGCGTAAGTTCACCCCGACACGCAACTACGCTGTGACCGCCCCTAATGCTCCCCAAAAACAAATGGTGGTTACGAATCAAGCTCCCATGGCTAAAGTTTATGCCGGGCCACATCCTATGTGTAACACGTGCAAGTACCATCATTCAAGCAACATGCCATGCCGAGTCTGCTCGCTGTGCGGAAAGTATGGTCATTTGGTGGCTACTTGCCTTCGTGCACCAAATAACACTGCCATGCTTACCAACCGAACATGCTACAACTGTGGCGAGGCTGGCCATATTCGCCCTCAATGTCCTCGCAATGCGGGAACTGTGCCACCGGCTCGTGGAAGGGCTTTCAACATCAACGCCAACCAAGCGCAAGCCAACAACGACGTGGTGAATGGTACGTCGTTAAATTTTTTTTTTCTAGTCCTTTTCTTGTTTTGCAAAAAAAAAAAATTTCCTATCTATGTTCATCATATCAATAATAGGTTGTTACCAAACAGGTATGTATCTTGTAAATAATCATTATGCATCTGTGTTGTTTGATTCGGGTGCCGATAGGAGTTTCGTGTCCTTGGAATTCGAACCTATACTTTCTAACCCGCGTGCAAAACTGGAGAAATCTTTCACGGTCGAGGTTGCCGATGGAAAATCTATTGTCGTTGAGGTCGTTATACGTGACTGCACATTGAGCCTTAACGAACACGAGTTCTCCGTCGACCTTATTCCTATGCAATTGGGAAGCTTTGAGGTTATCATTGGCATGGATTGGTTAGCCAAGCACCATGCCGAAATTCTATGTTTCGAGAAGTGTATCCGAATTCCGTTACCGACTGGAGATACTTTGAAGGTCTTTGGGGAGAAATCATCCCAAAGACTCAAACTCATGTCTTGTATCAAGGCCCGCAAGTGCTTAAGTAAAAACTACATGGCTTTCATGGCATATGTAGTTAATACGAAAGCCAAGGGTAAGGAGTTGAAGGACATTCATGTTGTGCGAGACTTTCCCGAAGTTTTTCCCGAAGATCTTAAAGGGTACCTCCCGTGCGAGAAGTTGAGTTCAAGATTGATTTAATCCCTGGTGCAAACCCTGTGGCTAAATCGCCTTATCGTCTTGCACCTTCTGAAATGCAAGAGCTCGCTAGTCAACTGCAAGAGTTGACCGATAAGGGTTTTATTCGCCCTAGTTCATCACCGTGGGGCGCACCTGTACTGTTTGTGAAGAAGAAGGATGGTTCATTTCGTATGTGCATCGACTACCGGGAACTCAACAAGCTTACTATCAAAAACCGATACCCTCTTCCTCGAATCGATGATCTTTTCGACCAACTTCAAGGGGCAACTCAATTCTCAAAGATCAATCTACGCTCTGGGTATCATCAATTACGTGTTCACTATGATGACATTCCAAAGACCGCTTTCCGTACTCGATATGGGCACTACGAGTTCATGGTTATGCCTTTTGGTTTGACCAATGCACCTGCCGTGTTCATGGATCTCATGAATCGAGTATGTAAACCGTATTTGGATAAATTCGTAATCGTGTTCATTGATGACATTCTTATCTATTCCAAGACGAAAGTCAATCACGAGACACACTTGCGACAAGTTCTTGAACTTTTGAAGAAGGAGCAATTGTACGCTAAGTTTTCCAAGTGTGAATTTTGGTTGGAAGAAGTTCAATTCTTAGGACATGTGGTGAATAGCCAAGGTATTCACGTTGATCCTGCTAAGATTGAAGCGGTGAAGAATTGGTGCATTCCCACAACCCCAACCGAGGTTCGTTCTTTTCTGGGATTAGCGGGATATTACCGTAGGTTCATAGCAAATTTCTCGAAAATTGCTAAACCATTAACGGCGCTAACCCAAAAGAATCGACTCTTTGAATGGGGACCCGAGCAAGAAGAGGCTTTTGAGACATTGAAACGCAAGTTGTGTAACGCTCCTATTCTCACACTTCCCGATGGAAACGACGACTTCACGGTATATTGTGATGCTTCTAATCAAGGTCTTGGTTGTGTTCTCATGCAACGAGGCAAGGTTATAGCATACGCGTCGAGACAATTGAAGGTTCATGAAGTGAACTACACAACTCATGATCTTGAACTTGGTGCTGTGGTTTTCGCGTTGAAGATTTGGCGACACTATTATATGGGACGCAATGCATAGTCTACACCGATCATAAGAGTCTCCAACACGTGTTCAATCAAAAGGATCTCAACATGAGACAAAGACGATGGATAGAGTTAATTAGCGACTACGACTGCGATATTCGCTACCATCCTGGAAAGGCGAATGTTGTAGCCGACGCGCTAAGTCGCAAGGTTCACAATAAGACTGTCTCACTTCAAGAAATTCGAGATCGAAGGCAATGGTTTGATACGCTAGGAGAATTCGATACCGAGATTCATGTGGATGTCAACGAGGCTACTATCATGCTCCAAAACATAAGAATCGATAGTGAGCTCGAGTTGTGCATTCGTGAGGCTCAACAAGTGGCACTTACTGACGAAGGAAAGGATGAAGATTTGATGTCTAATGTTAGGTCACAACTGGAAACAAAACCGAATGGCATGTGGTATTTCTTGAATCGACTTTGGATCCCGAATCGAGACAACCTTCGACACTTCATTATGAACGAAGCTCATCAAACTCGATATTCCATTCATCCTGGCTCCGATAAGATGTACATGGACTTGCGTGGTCAATATTGGTGGCCTGGAATGAAGAAAGATATCACGTCTTATGTTTCTAAGTGTCTCACGTGTGCAAGGGTCAAAGCCGAGCATCAACGACCAAGTGGTTTACTTGAGCAACCTGAAATTCCTATGTGGAAGTGGGAACATATATCCATGGATTTCATCACCAAGTTACCTCGTACACCTGTGGTCATGATAGTATTTGGGTCATCGTTGACCGTTTGACCAAGACAGCACATTTCATACCCATACGAGATACGTACAAGGTTTCAAGGCTAGCTCGAATCTATGTTGATGAAATTGTGAGTCGTCATGGCGTGCCCTTACACATCATTTCCGATCGAGATGCTCGTTTCACTTCGCACTTCTGGTCTTCGATGCAAGAGCTTTTGGGAACTCAATTGGATTTAAGTACGGCTTACCATCCTCAAACCGATGGTCAAACCGAACGAACAATCCAAACCCTCGAGGATCTGCTACGTCTTTGTGTCCTTGATTTTGGTGGTGATTGGGATACGCATTTACCGCTCGCAGAATTTTCGTATAACAATAGTTACCACTCAAGTATCAAGATGGCACCATTCGAGGCTTTGTATGGTCGTAAATGTCGTTCTCCAATCTGTTGGACTGATATTGGGGAAAATCTTATCACTGGTCCGGAACTTATTCAGGAAACGACTAAAAAAGTTTCCAAAATTCGAAATAACCTTGAAGTGGCTAGAAGTCGCCAAAAGAGTTATGCTGATAAAAGACGCAAACCATTGGAGTTTCAAGTCGACGACATGGTTCTTCTTAAAGTCTCTCCATGGAAGGGTGTTGTACGTTTTGGGAAGAAGGGTAAGTTAGCCCCACGCTTTGTAGGACCTTTCAAGATTTTGAAAAGAATTGGGAAAGTGGCTTACAAACTGGAGTTACCTTCTGAACTTAGCGGAGTTCATCCTGTCTTTCATGTCTCAAACCTGAGGAAATGCTTGGCTGATGAAAACTTGCATGTTCCACTAGAGGAAATTCAAGTTGATGAGTCATTGCACTTTGTTGAGAAGCCTGTTGAGATTATGGATCGCACCTTGAAGAAGACCCGAACAACTACCACACCTATTGTTAAAGTTCGTTGGGAAAACAAACGTGGAGCTGAGTTCACTTGGGAGCGTGAGGTTCATATGAAGGAGAGATACCCGCATTTGTTCTCTTAGCTTATTCTTAATTTCGGGACGAAATTCTTTTAAGTAGGGGAGACTGTAACATCTTGTAATTTTAGGTTAATTTAAAATCAGCATTGTTAAATTCTTGCATGGGCTAATTTTGTTATTTATGAAACTTATGGGTTGCTTATGAATATTACCTTAATTGGTCTCTTAAATTTGTAAGGTTACAATGATTATATAATATTAATAATAATGATAATAATAAGAGTAATTGTAACAATAATAATAATAAGTTATAAAAATTTTAAGTTAAAAGATGGTTATAACCCTGAGTTAAAAAGTTAAGGGGGCCTTGTTGTCATTTTGTAAACTTTAAAAGAAAAGAAAAAAAAATAAGTTTTTGCAGGAAATAATAAAAACGAAATCTTCAAGGACCATAAGTGCAAATTCTTAAAAACCCAACCCATTCCCCCTTAATCCCCGTAAATCCGGCAGCCGTCGCCGGCAGAGTTCCGGCGAACTCCGGCGAGGCTTGAAACGCCACAAAAAGCCTTAATCAATACTCCAAATCATCTCAAACGCATCATTAACATGATTCGAAAGCCGTTATGAGTCTTAAACTCATCTAACCGCCGGTTACTAACACAAATAACCGAGTAACCGGCAACTCTTAAATCATCAAGCCGTTCGACATCTAAAACGCAATAATAATAAAATTAATTGCACCTACATGATTGTCTAACCGTACCTAAACTCCTATGCAACATAATTCTACCTGAATCGCACTTAAACAATCCAATTTACTCTCACTTTAACCGCGAACCTGCAACCACTCGAACACCACCATACGAGCCCGCTAACTACGAATTGGCAGAGGGCTTTTCATCTCAGAGATCATTTGAAGCTACCTGTGCAACGAATTAGATTACCAGAAACGTTTGATCATCGATTGGACACAGGAAGTGCGCAACCTGTTCTTCGTGTTGAATACCTATGATTTGTCATCAACTGGGTAATTAATCACCTAAACCCACTCGTTTAATCACGGGTAACAAAAGCCCCATGATTGTAAAGGTTAACAGAATCATCTAAGGTTGAATTAAATCAAAGCTTGATTCTAGGGTTTATGTAATTTGGGGGTTTTCTTGTGATTATGTTTTAAGTTCTTAAAACCAAAGTAAACCGCGGCTGGATGCCTTGGTTTACTGGTTACACACTCGTTTGCAAATCTAGAGGTCCCGGGTTCGAACCCGGGCACCCTCAACCTATTTTTTTTGGCTTTTTCAGCCTTTAAAAAATCTTGAAAATTTTCTTAAAATATTAAAAAGTAGTTTTGTAAACTTCATAAATTCTTAAAGTTATTCTACCTTTTTCTACGATTACCTTAACAATGTTTCTTATAAAATAAAATTTAACAAATATTTTCCTAGTTTAATCATGTAAAAAAAATAATAATAAACTTTACATAATGTTTCTTTGAAATCATTTAATGATGATTTAGACACTAAACATTTTATATATATAGATCAATCATGGCTACTATAGAAAATTATATATTTGATAAGTTAAAATTTTACAAAATTGTTATAAAGGCTTTTAGTTCTTTAAAATTCTTTACATGATATTTGTCTTGAACTAAAACATATATATAATGTCTCTAATCAAAGTCATCAAATTAAAATTCTTAAATACCCAATTGAAATCCTTGTATCGTTTAACCATTAAATATATTATTGTAACCTTTTAAACATATAATTGTTTTAGGTGCATTGTGAAAGACCACGTTGAAACGTTGCTTATTATTATTCATATTAATCATCAAATATATATTATTTGATCAAGTGAGTACTTCCATACCCCTTTTTCATATTTTTACACTTTGGGGTGGAACATGTTATCCTATTATCTTTACACTTGCACACATTTTTGAGACTTGTAACGTTATGGCAATTCCTCATGTAAGTTGTGGTTAGTTGGATTTTTTTTGTGATTACCATGTTATGGCACTATATGTACAATCATTAACTATTGCTAGCCCAGTGAAGTCATAGATCTATGGGCAAGACAGGCCTACTTTGGTTGATCCAAGTACACTTAACTGATCGTAAATACTTTAAACATTTGAGACTTGTAAAATTTTGTCGAGGTTTGATTGTTGCATTGTTCATGACATCCCTAATCATTATGTTCACTAACTTATGACTTGAATTACCATCTTTTATATATACCATGTATTTAAAACTATGGAATACTCACCAACATTATTGTTGACCCCTTTATTTTTAACATGTTTCAGGAAATGCCCAAGTTTGATTATCTGCACATTGAAGCTTGCACATCTAGGAATGGACCTAGATTAATAAATAAAATAGGATGAATTGTTACATATTATGTTACGTTTTTATATCCTTTGAGACTTACATTTGTAATGTGACAAATGAAATTTATGTGTAAAATATATTTGGATTATTAATAGCGTTATGTGGCTATGAACGATCTTAACTCTCACTCCTCGACGTTTCCGCCATCAAGGTTGGGGTGTGACACGTTGGGTCGCGTTGGGTCGCGTTGCATCTCGTTGCGTCTCGTTGGGTCGCGTTGCGTCGCGTGGCGTCGCGTTGCATTGTGTTGCGTTATGCTCAAACCATAGCATTTACTGTAATCAATCGCCTTCATCAATACAAAAGGCATTTATGAGTATTTATTCTGCATTCAATATTTCTTGATTGTACGATTCCGCGTTCATTAATTAACTCAATCGTTATATTCGATCCTAATTGAAAATTTCAATCTCACTACCCAGTCAATTGGTATCAGAGCTTTGTCTCTCGATTCTTTTTCAGATCTACCCAAGACCTGAATAGAACTTGATTGATTTGGGTATTGAGTTGCTAGTAGAGTATTCTATCATCTCTACTTAGTAAATAGTAGAAAATACTCTTAAAACGACCTCTGTCAACACGTTCTCACCTTTGTGAACTATACACCAAACCTACAGATTCATTCGAAGAACAAGAATATAACCAAAGTTGAGACATAAACCAAGAAACAATAACAGATCTGATTTACTAAGCATTGTTGAACGATTTGGACTCTTTGGACTAATTAATCTTAAAACTTACCTAATCTATATTTATACAAGTTAAAACACTTTGTTAAAATGGATTCACATAGTTTTTCAGAACTTGGTCATACTCCAAAACCACCAATCCTTAAACATAAATCTGAATTTAAACATTGGAAAATCAGATTCATGAACTATATAACAGGTGTAGATCCAGATTATTGGATTTCAATTTTCAAGGGACCACACATTCTGGTTACTCTGTGTGCAGATCAAGCTGCCATCTACAAAACATCTAGAATCCCAATTGAAGACTTGACTCTTAATGATGATGACTATAAGGAAATCAAGATTGATCTTAAAGCTTACTCCATACTTTCTCAAGCACTCAAGATGGATGTGTTGAAAAGACTAGAAAAGTATGGAACTGCCATGTGTGGGATGCACTGTTGATCATGTGTGAGGGAAGCAGTGAAATTGTTGAAATTAATTAGGATAAAGTTGTTAATCAATATGAAACATTTCATCACTCCAAAGGGGAGTCCATCTCTAAACAACTCCACAGTTAATCAGTTGGTATTTGGTCAAATACCAGATCCTAACAAGTGGTATCAGAGCTAGAGGCTCTTGATTACGTGTTGATTCAATTGTTTTGTTACAAAATTGTGTTTTTGCATCAAAAACGCATTCTTTTTGTGTCTAACGAAGTCTTGGACGTTTCCTAATCGAAAAGTGTAGTTTTTCCGGCATACGGCTATTAGGGTTTGATAAAATTCGAGTTTTTACCGCCAAAACAAGTTTAACTTACGAATTATCAAACTTCAGCAGGTTCAGTCGCAGGATTGGCTCAATTGCACGACTGAGTTCATACGCATCCTTCAACCGCACGATTGAACTCATTCGTACATTGATTCGTACAACTGAGATCTTCATTCAGGCCGCTCAACCGCATTAGTTTATTCGGAAGACTGACCCATACGAATTAGCTTAGTCGCACGATTAACTTATTCGCACTTGTTCAATCGCCCGAATAAGCCCAATCGCATACCTTCATTCGCAGCTTGTTGAATAGTAAAGTGAAGGCTAATGGAGGATCAGTTTTCAGCATACACAGCAAGTAGAGATACACGTATTCAGAATCTATTGCTATTGGAGAACGAAGTGGGGATTCACAATAAACCCCCAAAACTTATTACGTTAGACCACTACCCATAATGGAAGCAACGTTTCAAAATCTACTTAAATGGAGTGGATACAAATTTGTGGGAGGCAATAGAGTCGGGGTACAACATGCCAGTTGGAGCTGATGGAGTAAAACTTACTCTAAGTGGCATGTCAGATGTAGAGAAGGTAAACATAACGCTGAGAAGAAAGTCTACGCCTTGCTTACTCACTCTATTCCGAAGGATATTTTCCATCAGTATTCGGAGTATACTCAAGCCAAGAAACTTTGGGATGCGTTGGAGAAGAGGTATGACGGGAATGCCTCTCTGAAGGCTATCAAGGCAAAAGCATTGAAGAAGGAGTTTGACGTCTTCTCTTCAATGGGAAAAGAAGGCCTTGATGATGTGATCGATAGATTCTACCACTTGATGAGTGAGATGCACACTAATGGTGTGGTTACTTCGATGAAAGATAAGGTATCCAACTTTGCTGATGGATTACCAGAAAAATGGGGTTCATTTGTTTCAAATCTCAGACATAATAGAATGCTCTCGAAGTTAGACATAAATGACTTCATTCTGAAACTGAGAGAAGAAGAGCTTAGGATGAAGTATCGAGCCTAAAAGGCAAACAATGATCATAATCCTACACTCCACAATGCTACTCCTTTAGTCAAGACATCTGGAGCACCATTGCAAACCGCCTTCATCTCAAGCGCAGGAGTTCCAGCACAAACCTCAACTTTAGGATCAGAAATGTCAGGGTCATCTAGCACCCATATATAGTACCTAAAGCTAATGCAGCAAAGCTGAAAACCGACAACCTCAGGAATGTAATTGTAGAGGTGGCCAGAGAACATATGGACTTTCTAGCTGCGGTGGTTCACTCCTATGATGGATTAATTGCTTGAAAGATAGGTAACTGCCACCTGGCAGATGAAGATTATGAGCAGGTGGATGAAATGGAGTTGGAACGTATGGACATAATATGGGCTCTGGCAAGTGTTGTCCGACAAGTTAAACGGTTTGTCAAAAAGACCGAACAGAACCTGGTTGCAACAAAAGACACAACCTTTGGGTTTGATAAGTCAAAGGTTACATGCTTCAACAGCGGTGAGAAGGGACACTTCAAGAGGAAGTGTATAAAACCAAAGAAGACTGGAAATGGAAATCCCTTCTCGTCATTTAACCGTCAAGACAAGTCCACTGCTAGTAATGTTGACTCACCAAGTAAGGATCCAAAAGCCTTAACTGCTAACGAAGATGAAGGACAGGACTGGAGCTTTCAGTTCGTCTCACCAGGAGAGTAAAATATAGCTAGTGTGGAGGATATTGATGACGATTCCGCAAGTGAAGGAGATATAGCAGTAGAGATCGCAATGTCAAATTCTGAAGATACTGCAAATGTGGTCAACTACCTGCCTGAAGAAGAAAAATCTGCAAATGCATCATCATCTGAACCATCAGAACCAAAGACAACCGAGCCAGTACTCATGGCTGATTCTTCCTCTACATCTCAGGTAAGTATTACTGACCAACTGTTTAATAATCATGCTTGCTTAGAATGTAATAAATTTAGAGAAAGTATAGATTCAAAGTTTACTAGGCTATTAGATCATAATGATAGCTTAGTAAAGGACCTGGAATTATGCACAGAAGCTAATAGAGTATTGAAACAAAACGAGCACAGTTATAAGGAAAAGATAGACCTATTAATTAAACAGCTTAGGGAAACTAAGGTAGTTGCCTTTAACCAAGAAAATGACATTAGGTACTATCTAAACTCTCTTGAGGACACTAAGAAGCAAAAACAAGTTTTAGAAGTAGAAGTCAATTCATTAAAACAAAAACTGCATAGTTAGACAAGCTCATCACACATTGTCCAACACTTAGTAAGAGAGAGAAATAATGAAGAGGGACTGGGATACAAAGTGGTTCCACCACCACTTGAGACCTTGATGAACACCAAATGTAAACCAATTAACAATAACCCCATCAAGGATCATGTGGTGTCCACTCCTCTGGTGAGTGATCCAGATTCATTAAGTAAATCAAGTGGATCAGACACTAAACAGAAGGAGGCCACTTCAAAGGCAATAGGAAAAATGCCTTGTGTTAACCTGGAACAAGAATTTGAAGAGGTTAGTCTTAAGTCAGGGTCAAACAAAGTCAAACAAGAACCTAAAATGACTATAAAACCTAATCAATCACGTGCATCATGTCACAGTTCAGGTAAACAAGAGATCCAAGATGTAAAACCAAGTAAAGCAATTAAGTTTGTAAAACCAACTCCTACATCTAACAAAGAAGTGTCACAATCCAAACATAAGAAGGTAAACTATGTGACATCTGCATCTCCACCAAAAAATAGAAACCATAAAGTTAAAAGTAGATTTTGCTATAACTGTGAGAGTATGGTCACATAGCATCTCACTGTCCTTATTACCAGACACCGAGGAAGAAAGTTGAACTTTGTACATCTACATCAAGATCTTTTAAGAGGAACTCAGTGACGCCTCCTAAAAGAGATTGTGAACCCAAAGTTCAATCCATCAGCCAGTCGTCGGTTTATCACAAACAGGCCTTACACAAATCTGGTTTATGGAAAGAAAAAACCTCCTCCGTGACTGAAAATAAGAACACACTGAATTCTGATCAATCCTTAACCTCAAAGGGTCAGTGGGTTGAGTTTGTGATATGTGATGCCTCAGGGAAACCCAAGCCGGTTAAGGCTTGGGTTCCTAACATGAACTAATGTTTTCAGTGACTGTGCAGGGTATTCGCTACAGTTCTAAGACTAACACGTGGATTTTTGATAGCGGAGCATCCAGGCACATGACAAGGAACATAGCTCTCTTATCAAATGTCAGACAAATTAAAGGAGGGCATTTTTCATTTGCTGGAAACAAAGGCGGGTACATCACTACCCAAGGAGAAGTAGGAAATGAGAAAGTTAAGTTTGATAAGGTAAACTATGTCCAACAATTACAAAATAACTTACTTTCTGTTTCTCAAACCTGTGATAAAGGATTCAAGGTAGTATTTGAAAACAAGAAGTGTTACGTTCTAAAGAAGGACTACGTGATTCTAGAGGATCAGATCCTAATATCAGCTTCTAGATATAATGATCTTTATGTTTTGGATCTCTTAAAGGCATCCACAACGGATAGTCAACTCCAATGCTTCTTGTCCAAAGCTACTGAGATGGAATCCATCTCCTGGCATAGGAGAATGGGACACATAAATCCGTGGAAAATAAATCACTTGATCCAGAATGATCGTGTGAGAGGAGTAAATGTCAAAAACTTTCAACTCCCGGATTTTTGTGTTGCATGCAAAAAGGGAAAACAAACGAAGAAATCTCATAAGGAAAAGAAAGTTCATCCTATAGAACTTCCACTTGAGCTTCTTCACATGGATCTGTTTGGTCCAGTCAGTACAAGAAGCATCGCAGGCGACTTGTACTGCTATGTAGTTACTGATGACTACTTAAGGTTCACTTGGGTAATGTTTTTGAAATCCAAATCAGAAACATTTGAATCCTTCAAGGAATTGGTAACTACACTAGAATCCTTATACAAGATGAAGGTAATACAGGTGCGCTCAGACAACGGAACCAAGTTCAAGAATCAGAAAATGGAGGACTATTGCAGGGAAAAGGGAATTGTGCATCAATTTACCTCGGTTTATACCCCTCAGATGAACGGTGTTGCTGAACGAAATAACCACAGATTGATAGAGAAGGCACGGACAATGCTTGCAGACTCAAAAGTGCCTATACAATTTTGGAATGAAGCAGTGGCAAATGCATGTTATACTCTTAATCGAGTTCTGATAGTAAAACGCCATGGAAAGATGAGTTGGCAAACAAAATGATGTACGATGTCTTGAACACACCATCTCAAGATTCAACAAGTCATGATCCTACCAACTCAGGGGGAGCAGTTGATGTGAGTGATTCTTCCTCTGATGAAGAAAATGAAGAAATTGATCAGATCAACCAGGATGTACAGGTTCCGACTACCACAAGTTCACACGCATCGGCTAGTGATGCTTCTGAACCTTCGGAACCTTAGACTCCTATCGCCTCAGATCCAGAACCAAATGTTCATAATCTTGACTCTGAGGTGGTTGTTCCGACAACTCCTGGCTCACGTCTAAATGTCTATCATCCATTGGATAATATTATAGGAGATGCGAGATCAGGGGTTCAGACTAGAAATCAGTTGTATTCAGCTGATTATGCCTCTGTGATGGAAAAAGGATACCTTCACGACGGTGCCTACCGCTGTTTTGTGTCTCACTTTGAGCCAAAGTATGTTAGTGAAGCACTAAATGATGAGGCTTGGGTTAGTGCCATGCAGGAACAACTTCTTCAGTTTAAGAAGTTAAGTGTATGGACACTAGTGGATACACCTAAAGGTGCTAAAGTCATTGGTACCAAATGGGTTTTGAAATGTAAGAAAGATGACCAGGGAATGATCATTAGAAACAAGGCTCGGATTGTTGTTCAGGGTTTTCGACAAGTTGAAGGTATCGACTACAATGAAGTATTTGCACCCGTGGCAAGGATGGAAGCCATCCGCATCTTCCTTGCCTATGCATCTTATATGAAAATCAAAGTCTATTAGCTAGATGTTAAGAGTGCATTCCTTCACGGTGAAATCAGAGAAACAGTGTATGTCAGTCAACCCGAGGGATTTGAAAATCCATACCATCGGGATAGAGTTTAAAAACTCGACAAGGCTCTATACGGGCTTCATCAAGCTCCACAGGCTTGGTATGAGAAACTCTCAACTCATCTTATGAAACACGGTTTTCGCAAGGGAGTCATTGACTGCACACTGTTTATCAAAGAAAAAGATGGAGACTTACTGCTAGTGCAGATCTATGTAGACAACATAATCTTCGGTTCAAAGAATGAAGAATTATGCAAAGAATTCGAAGCAGTAATGAAGGCTGAGTTAGACGTGAGTGCCATGGGGGAGATGAAGTTCTTTCTCGGGTTACAAGTAGTTCAGACACCAAATGGAATCTTCTTACATCAGACCAAGTATGTAGGAGATATTCTCATTCGGTTTGACATGGAGAATGCTTCCATAGCTAGCACTCCACTGGCTACAAACCATGATGTAGCACCCAATGAGAACGGTGATCTGGTGGATGCCACTATGTACCGCGGGATGATTGGATCTCTCATGTATCTCACTCCCTCCAGACCAGATATCATGTATGCGACATGTTTATGCTCGCGATATCAGGCAAAGCCTAAGGTGAATCATCTAATAGGGGTCAAAAGGATATTTCGTTATCTGAAGGGCACACCCACACTTGGACTGTGGTACCCTCAGGATGATGACTTTGAACTTACAGCGTATAGTGACTCGGATTACAGCGGCTGCAAGATAAACTACAAGTCTACATCAGCAGGGTGTTAGTTCTTTGGAAGAAGATTGGTAACCTGGCTGTGTAAGAAGTAGACCTCGGTTTCCTTGTCAACCTGTGAAGCAGAATACATTACTGCTGCAAGCTGTTGTTCCCAAATCATATGGATTCAACAACAAATGCGGGATTACGGTTTGCATTTCACTTCTACTCCTATATTTGTTGATAAACCACGTTTTCTATATTTGTTATAGGTCAATGGTGTTAAAAAGAAAAGTGAGGTCATTTCTAAAGATGACCATGTATAGTCCGATGTGTCATGTCTAGTGTCTTTTACAATTTCTTAAATTATAGTTCCTTTTAGTTTAATTCTCTTGTTTTGTTTAATGTTTGTTCGGCCATTACACTTAGTGTCGGTTCTTGCTCATTAAAATTCTAAAACGCAAATCCTTAGAGGTTTTATTATTTTAGGGGGAGAATAGGTATATAAAAAAACGAGGGAAAAGGAGAGGCAAGCCGAAAATAAATAAGATCGTATGTGTGATACCGATTTAATGTGTGGAATATGATAGTACACAGGTACAAACCATTTGGGACTTTAAGAATCAACATTTAAAAAGATGCAAAGTTTAAGTATAAGTCTGTGTAGTCTGAGCAGTATAAAAAGAAATATGATACATAAGCTAGCTACTACTAAGGTAACACAAAGAAAGTAGACCTAGAGGTTGCTAGACCACAGATGATATGTCGGTAGATTCAGCACAATAGATGACTAGACCTTGTTGGTGATCTCAAGATTAAACTAAAATGTTTGACTAGCTGTGGGTAACGCTTTATCCCTGGTCAACAAATCAACAAGATTCCAATAAGGGACGACGAGCAAAATAAACGCCACAAAAGTCTGCGTAAGACCAAAGCATGAGCAAAAGCACATGAAAAATGCAAATACAATCAAACTGATAACCTACGTTGTTGGCGAGATCTGTGCAAAAGGAAGAAAAATTGCTCAAACAAGAAGATAGGTTATGTGCCTCTCTGCTGTGCGGTGGCACTGACCTGAGGATAAGCATAACCTATATATTCTAGAACTCATTGTGGTTTGCCGCCTCTCTGCTGTGCGATGGCACTGACCTGGGGATTGGCTTCTCTTTTAAAGTTCTAAGAATAGTCTCTTCTTGAATTCTACCCTTAGACTGCTAAAAAATCTCCTGAGGAATGTTGATTACCATATAAGTGTGGGATCCACAAATGCTTGTTGAAATAAACAAACCTTATAATGATCACCAAACTGTGTTGAAAGTCCGTGTATGGATTTGAGAGGACAAGTATACTGACGATCACTGTGGCTACAATTCTTGAAAGTTCAAATCAGTGTGGGGACCTAATAGTACTAGTATGATTTCCTAAATTTGCTAAATGACTCTAGATGAAAAACAAGGAAAGGGCATCAAAGGTTTTAGCTAACTTGTCCCAAATTATTTGAATATCCTGTATGATTCCAGCTTGAATTGGTCCATGTATGGTTTAAAAGATTGAGGCTGCTCTCTCAGAATAATTATTCCTTAGAACCACATCTCAAGAATTAACTGTCACAAAACACAAAAACATGTCTTATTTTAAAGTTTTCAGTATTATTCTTTTATTTCAGTAAAAAAATTGTCAAATTTAGTATGTTAGTATCTGACTATGTCATGGAAGTTGATAAGGGACCTTATCATCTAATAGGATCACGTCTGAGGTGATCAAAAGGTTTTCAGGGTAAGAGGATCACGTCTGAGGTGATCAAAAGCTTTTCAAATTAAAATGATCATGTCTGAGATGATCAAGTGTTCATAATGTTAACTCAACAATCTAAATGGGTCTAACAGTCAAATGGTCATAAAGTAAGGAAAATGTCAAGTGTATGACACATTCGCACGACTGGACCATGAGTATGGACCAATCATGTGAATGGACCATACTCATGCATTAAACAGCCGAATGGACATGAGTATGGACCATTCAACTGAATGGCTTAGATGAATGAGCCATTCGGCCGATTGAGAGTGGGCGAATGAACAAGTCGCGCGACTAAACTCTAGTCGGACGACTGAAGGTGAGCGATTGATCCAATCGCATGACTGTGGTCCATTCGGCCGAATGAAATGAGCGAATGAGTCCAGTCGTACGATTGAAGTCAAATCTAGTATAAATAGAGGGGGAGTCAGTCGCAGAGACTCATCACTCCCAAATTAACCCTAATTCGGACAACTAAAGTTACTCTGCCAAATTTTCATTCAATCCTACTATATCTCAGATTGTTGTGAACTGATGATTTTGACTGATTTTACAGGTATAATGCGGCTCAATCCAACAATGTTTCATTCAATTTGACTCCTAAATCGATATATTCGGCCCAAAACACGAACCGTGACCTGTTGGACTAAATTACCCAATTAATATAAGTCAACAACTGAAATCAATGTTATTAGGCGTTAAGTATAATGAATGCGAGTCCAATGAACCAAAACACGACGTCAAATGATAAGAATTGGTCAAAACTTGAATTTCAATTGAACAGCAGTCTATCATGCGAATAGACAGATTGATGAACTTTAGTCGCACGACTGAGTAGTGCGAATGGCTAAACCGCACGACTGAACCATGCGTATGATTTTAGTCGCACGACTGATATACACGAATGAGTGTACATATGTATGAGCTCAGTCGCATGAAAAGTCGTACGTATGAGGTAATTCACACGACTAAATCTCAGTCGCACTACTCTTTCGCACGACTAGATCTCGTCGCACAGTCTCATTCGCACGACAGATCAAAAGGAATATTCTCAAGTTCAAGTGATTCAAGATATTATTCATCTTGATCTATCATCCAGACACGCTCCTGACGTTTCTGGCATCATCACGTTTCTTCAGAGATCGAGGATCTATCACGCCATCTCTACTCCGTGTAGACCATACCGTTCTATTCAGCAGGCCTTTGTGGGAAGGCGTTGTAGTTGATAGATCCTTAGAGCCTCATCGTATCCGCAGTTCTATATTTGGAGAGACCATTGAGATCAATGAAGATGATCTCAGGACGGTGTTGCAGTTTGGGGACGATGCTGACTGCCCCACTAGACTACACCCCCTTACTGTCCGAGGATGTTTCCTGCGCGCCAAGTACGCTGGGGACATCAATGCAGGGGTGCTCAAGAAGAGCAACTTGTGCCCCCAGTTCAAGTACCTCGCGCACGTTCTGCTCAAGTGTATAGCGTCTCGGAAGGGAGGTTTTGATGAGCTCTCTGATCAGATCTATAACGCATATGCTGCATTGGTGCTGAACCACCCGTTCAGCTTCTCCAGGATGGTCTTCACCTACTTGGTGGAGAACATTGAGGGGAAAGGGAAGGAGGGCTTCTGCATGTACCCTCATATTATGCAGATGATCATCGACCAGAAGCTCCCTTCCTTGCCGAAGGAGAAGGAGGATGCAATTGTACTTGAGGTGATGGACGATACCACCTTGGGTAGGATGAAGGTCTACAGGGGCAAGCAGGTTAAGCCCCCTGTGAGGAGATTATTAGGGCATCTGGCCCGGGAGGATTACGTGGCACCGGCTAGGCGTAAATGGCGTCACGTTGACAGTGACTCTGAGGTAGAGCAGCTGCAGCTACCAGATGATGACTCCGACGATGATAGTAGCGGGAATGCTGGAGATGAAGGGCCCACTCAATCAACGGGCCCCACTGCTGATATTGTATCTCCAACATCAGCCCCCACTGGAGATATCGCTGAGACTGCTGGATTCCACCAGGGTTTCATTCCTGGTGAGGAAGAGGAGGAGTCGGATGAGGAGCCTCTGACTCGGACTATGGGAAGTATAGTCGTTCCCACAGAACGAGGGCTCTGGGCGGTTGGTGAACGCCCAGGCGGATTGGGAGAGAGCACTGATGATCCTACTTATGCTCCCGATCCGCCAAGCCATGTAATAATGGGGAGCATCCACCTTGAAAGGATCGAGGAAGAAGAGGATGGCTCAGCCCCATGGCAAGAAGAAGAAGAAGAGATGGCTCACCTTTATCACCACCACAGCTCCCACTACTACATCTACCATTCCACCTCCTACCACCACATCTACTACTCCATCCACCACCACAGCTACCTTCACTACCATACCACCCACTATCACTACCACACCTCCACCCTCCACTACTACAACCACATCTCCACCGATCATACCTACCCCAACCTATACCACTACCACCACCACCACCACCACCACTAGCCACCATGCTGTACCACCATCATATCCTTCCTACACATCAAGATCACCTCTGCCTCCTAGTGGGGTAGAGGAACAGCTCTCGGCACTTAACCGAATGGTGCTGAGGCTATTGGCAACAGACGAAGAGAAGACTGCTCAGTTGCGACAACTAGTAGATCTTACTGCTACCCAAGCTCAGCAGATATCTCAGCAGGCACAGCATATGGAGGCTCAACGTGAAGAGATGTCCTAACTCCGAGAGCAGAATGTCCTATTAGCAAAGAAGATTGAGGAGTTGGAGACTACTAACAAGACCATCATGCTACGTCTAAAAGAATCCAAGGAAGAGCCTCTTAGGATCAAGAAAAGGGGATGGGGATGATAGTGATGATGATATGATGATACTGATGCTGCTGGTGATGTTGGAGATGATGTTAGAGATGATGATGATGATGACTCACCTGCTGCGGGTGCCACATTTGCGAGTGAAAGCAAGACCAAAAGAACTCAAGATCAGAGTGCCTCCACATCCGCCCCAACAGCAGAAGAGCATATGATACAGGATAAGAGTAATACTTCGCTGCTCATGTTATTTAAACAATATGTATTTGAATCTTGTATCAAAATTAATGTAATGAATGTTTATATATAATGTAAATGTTTCTGTTTTGATGGTTAACTAATGATTGTTGTGTTGAATGTGTGAATCAAGCAGATCCAAACTTTCAGAGGGACGAATATGATGTAGATCCCCTTCAGCAGGTCAAGACTCAGTTAACTATGATTCTTGATCTGCAAGGGATCATAAGGAGATCTGTGAGTTACACCCCAGAAGAGGGGGAAATAGTTCACGACTTCACTGACGAGCAGTTGGCCAAAATGTTTAAACTAAATGCCGACGAGATCGTGAAAGACGCTCCAACAGTCCAAGGTGATAGTGATGACGAGCTCAATGATGTTGATGAGATCGAGATAGAAGATGGCACAGATCAACATTATCCAGATTACATTGACATTGAAGGTAATGTGATTCCCAATCTGGGTGATAACCTTGTCAGTGAAACCTTCGAGACTCTGGATAAAATGGAAGAAGAGTCAGCCCAAGCCACAGACAACTAAGTCAATATCAAAAAGGCTGAATGGACTGCCTGCTTTGACGACCTAAGAGCCCAACGCAGTGCTTCAACGTCAACTGTCCACACCAAACTGTACAGAGTGAAGAAACACCAAAAGGTGTCGGGAAAAATTATATCATGGGCATACTTTGAAGATCTCAACGTTTATGTTGTTAAACGTGAGAAGGGAATTGAGTACTTCAGATTTCCACACAATCTGAAGGCTCTTCCTGGTTTTGAGCTTAACCAGTTAGCAAAGTTGAAATTGCTATACGCTGACCCTCGTAAAATGTTAGGCTGGTTTGAAGCTGCTCTAAAGAGAGAGTACCACACCAAATGGGTCAACTTCAAACCTCAACAACCAACAAGGTATATCAAACGATCTGAAGTTGACACCATAACTGGAAAGCCAAAGATAATGCTGAAGTGGAGTCCACCACGCACAATGTCAAGAATCCCTCTCAGGGAAATGCCACAAGACTTCACTCCACACTTTAAGTGGTGGTATATGATTGGAGTACTGGAGAGGCAGTCATAGTCTTGAACAAAGAGAGAAAGATGGATACTATAAGAGTATTTGACCGATGTGGCTCGCAAACTTGTCAGCTAATGATGTATACACATTATACAAGTGGCCACTATTCTATGACTCTCCAGATATTATACAAGCTCTACGATTTCAAAATGTTATACGACTCTGTTTTGCTTTTGAGATAAACACTGGAGTCACCAAAGAAGCTAAGTAGAAGAAGTTTGAGGAAATTATGAAATATGTTAGACAATAGATAGATCTAGGTCCAAGGGGGAGTTTGTTGATACATATATGTACCTAGATCCTGATCGAAATGTAATATGTCTTACACTTATGTAACTATTGGGTACTTAATGAAATACAAAATGTTTGGTTGTGTTTATAATGTTTAATATTTCATTAACGAGTTGTTTAACATATATTGACTTAATTATATAGGTTTGTGATTGTTTGAAGTGTTATGCATAATGTTATAATACTGAATACACTCAAACTTGGTGAAGTGAAGTTCTCATGCGTCCGACTGGACCATGCGTCTCAACAGTGGTCATGCGTCCGAATGGCCATGCGTCTCAACAGTGGTCATGCGTCCGAATGGCCATGCGACTGAGTGTCCATGCACCTAAATAGTCCATACGCCTGAACAACTTCATGCGTCTAACTCAGGTGCACGACTGAAAGTTCAGTCATGCGAATGGATCAAACGCATAGCTCAATTGCACGAATGAACCATGCTAATGGTTCAATCGCCCGAATGAGCAATCCTAACCTATAAATACCACCTAATTCGTGGAAAACGTAAACATTGAATCCACTTCGACTCCAGACATACCCTAGCCGTCCAGAAGCCTCCAAGTTCGTACTCCAAGTTCATAGAACGCTGTAGATCGATTCTCAATCGATTCTTGACGTTAGATTCAATTCGTTATCTTGTCTACGTGCGTTCTCACTAATTGGATCGCGAATCAAATAGGATGTCGCACTATTTGTTTTGGTTTAACATGTTAATCAATTGGTGTTTGGTCAAATACCAGATCCTAACAGAAAAACTGCATGGTGAAAAGTACACTCTTGTAGCTGAGAATGACCAACTGACTGAAAAGTTAGCTCAATCTAAAGCTGAACATATACTTACTGAAGTGAAACATGAAAAGTTTCAACTGTCTTCAGTCAAGCTGCAAGAGATGCTTGATTCTCAAAAGGATCCCAAGGACATGTCTGGGATTGGGTATAACTCATGTCATCTACCATATAATGACAACTACACTGTCATGCCTGAATCTATTACACTCATGAGACAATTGAAACTAAAACTATGGAACCAAATCTATAGTAAAACAAGTAACCAAATCTATAGTAAAACAAGTAACCAAACCTCAAAACAAAGCTGATGTTTATATTGAAACAAATGAGGAGAAAATCAGATTAGGTCATCCAATCAATATTAAAGAGTGTTTAGACAAGACACTGAGTGTCATTAAACCTACCAGCCTAATCAAAGCTATTGTTCCTTTTGTGAAGTTCATACCAGCCATTAGAAAAGGAAAGAAAAAGTTTGTGAAGTCAGTGAAACCATCTGCTGAAAGTATTTTTTAGAATGAGAGCAAATCTCCTAATAATTTAAGCAAATCAGACAAGGTTTTACTTAAAAAGAAACATAAGAGCTCACCAATTTCAAAAATTAAAATTTAGTCTAACCCACAACCTTCAAAATAAAGACAATGAGTAGGTTTTGATATATGCAACAAAGAACATGTTTATAAGTTTGAGAAAGAGGTAAAGAAAGGGTTAAGGAAACAAAAACTGCATAAAATAGTTAACACTAGTAGTGTTGTGGAGCAAACACAAATATTGTTGTTCTTGATTTCTTCCCCTAGAAAAAGACCACAACTCCATTGAGGGTGGGTAAATCAACTAATCCCACCAAACCAAAATCGTATTCAAGAAACAAACAAATGTACTATGACGTTTGTGACATGTTTAATCATAAAAAAGAAGAGTGTTTTTTCAACCAGTACAACTCTATCTGTGACATGAACAATCATTCCACCAAAAACTGCTACTTTAAAAAATATTGTTCAGTTTGTGATGCAAACAATCACAATACATCTGATTGTACTTCAATCAGAAGGGATTAAGAATTCCCCAAAACAAGCCCATCTTAGAAACATCAGTTATGAAACACAATGTCAGACCTCATTTTCACAACAATCAATCTAGGATATCTAGATCAACAAATGACAGGAGCAACTTGAAGGAATTGTGGAAGGGTCAAAGAAAACATCACACAATGAAACCCAATTTGACCTTCCCAAACCAAAAGTAATTTTTTATAATGAAAAATAGGTTAAATTTCTACTAAGAAACAGAGACCAAAGGTTTCATTACTCATCTGACTCTTCAGTAGATGTTGATGAGATGACTCAATCTAGTTACTACCAAAAATCTCCCAGGACAAATCCATCTAAATCACAATTTAAAGGGAAATACTAAGAGGTCACTATGATGAATAGGAACGGGAAACCCAAGACCATCATTGATTGGGTTCCTTATTCTAATTAGTTCTTTTTGCTTGCAGGTTCATTGACATAGGTTTAATAGCTTATGACCCGACACATGACTGGAGATCGTTCCTGCTTCATGACTACAAGCATATACAAGGAACTACTGTGGCATTTGGAGGATATTCACAGGGTGGAAGAATTATAGGTGAAGGATCTATGATGAATGGGATGCTGAGCTTTGACAGAGTGAACTACTGTGAACAACTAAACTTCAATATTCTAAGCGTGTGTCTGATCTACGACAAGAAATATTCAACTCACTTTACCAACACTCATTGCTACATTCTAAAACCTGGATCTCAGATTTCGGAAGAATGGGTAGTTCTAAAGACTCTGAGGAAGAATAACACTTATGTCTTAAATCTGAACTCTTCAAACCAATAGAAGAAACATGCCTATTATCAAAAGAAACATTTGATGAGTCTCAACTTTGGCACAAACATTTGGGGCACACAAACTTTAAAAACATGAATAGATTGGTGAAAGGAAACAATATCTTTTGTCTTCCATAAAAAGAATTTCATTTTGTAGACTGAGTTGAAAGAGTTTAAGGAAAAGTATTTGGGTGAAAAGAAAGGAAAAGATAAGGAGATTAACAACTTCACTGCTGCTCTTCAACAAGCAAGGGATGAGATAAGTGGTCACTTGGACATTTTAACCATTCAAAAAATAGCCATGGAAGAACAAGAAGAACTAATTGAAGAGCAAGATTAGATTATGATTAACTTGCAGAAACAAAATAAACATCTAAACAAGAGAGTAGCTAAACTTGAGAAGCTTTTTGAAATCAAGAGGAAGCTAAATCAGAAGTCAAGCAAGTATATGAGCAAGAAACTGAATCTGAAAGCATTTCAGAGGAGATAGTGATGACTCTCCTCTTGGTAAAAGAATGAGATTCAGAGAACAAGCAGTAGAACCAAGCAAGGGAAAACAAGATGAATTTGGATTGGAAATAGTGGAATATTCAGAGGACGCAGCCAACATGCATGTAGAAGAGGCTGAATTCAAAGATATGACCAATGCCTTGGAAAGTTTTACATCTGAAGAATTCATTATTGATGATGAATTTTGGGATTTTATAGGTGACCAGAGGACTGGTACTGAACACATAGTGGTCATTCCTCAATCTCCTATCCCTCTAGAGAAGGAGTTGAGTATGCAAATAGTTCCTGCTATGTCTTTGACTGATGAGCAAAAAGAAATAATCAGAAAGTTATGTGAAGAAGAAAGAGAAGAGGAAGAAAAAGTTGTTGCTGCTTATGATCAAGAACAAACAGAGGCTGAAAAATTGCCTGAGGAAGTTGAAAAGCCTAAATCCTCAGCTGGTCCTTCAATACAAACTTACAACAGGAGGAAGTATCTGTCCGAGAAAGCTAAGGGAAAGAGACCTATGAAAGAAGAAGAAGCAATAAAGAAAACCAAACAAGATGATCCCAGAACTCTTGCTGCAATAGGAGAATTCTTGGAAGAGCATGAGAAAGCTGGGGCTCAATTGAAGAAACAAGTTGTCTTTATTGACCTGGAAGAAGGAGAGATTAAAAGAGGATATGTGGCTGATGAGCCTGTAGCAGCTGATAGTCTGGTGCAAAAGAGAAATTTGTGCATGAAATGGTTGAAAAGGCTAAAACAGATGACCTCATCCTGAAAGCCATGTTCTTAATTAACCATGGATATGATGCTGATGAAGTTTATAGCATAATATGAGGGAATGAAAGTACAAGAGGAGAAAGTAAACAAACTGTTGGACCCCACCTTTGAAACTGAGTATGAGAGAACTCTTTCTCAAAAGGCTCCTATGCCCAAACTGTCAGCCATGATGAAATCAACATCAACTCCTCAACCCTTATATCCAGATCCTTATAGCATTTTTTATAAGGAAATGAAGGATTATCTTTCAAGTCAAGGCTTCACAAGAAGAAAACTTGGGAATATGAAAACAATTCACTAAGAGCTGCCATTCTCAAGCTGATTAATAAAAAGAAAGATAGGCTCAAGAAGATAAAAGAAGAAATCATCAACAAAAAGTCAAGATCTAGAGTGTCAGCACAAGACATGCAGCTAACCCATCAAGATCAAGACTTTCTGGCATATGTGCTTCATAAATACCCTAAGTGGTTTGCTGAACCCTCCTAATTAAAACTTCAAGAAGGGTTAACTATTGCAGAAATGATTACAGGTGTGTCTACTCCAAAAGACAAAACAAATCAGAAAATCATTGCCTGGAAGTATGATAGCACTTGGAACATGTTTATGGTTAAAAGGATCTCCAAGCTAGTCCAATTCTTTACAGAGTACTCTACTCTTGTAAATGCCCTGGAGATCCATGACTTAAAAGAACTAGCTCAGTTAGAACTGATCAATCACTCAGCTATATTCAGGGGTTATGAATTTGAAAACATACTTAAAATGTTCAAATGAACTGATAACTTCAAATCATTGAGAGCCAACTACATGAGGAAAGATAGGTAATCAATCCCCTTGAGAAGAAGCAGACAAAACAAGCTAAGGAAGTTGTGTTTCTTGAGTTAAAAGTGAAACCAATAGAGTCTTTGAAGAGAAAATTGGTGTCTGGTACCCATTCCTCCTTACCTATCTCAAATGTGTTTTATGATGAGATGTAAGGCCCCGTTCCCGGACGCTTACAGCTGGCAAATCATCGCACATAAAACATATATTTTCATTTACACTTCATAAAACATCGCAGCGGAACATTAGCACACCCATTTCATTATAATCACTTTTGAAAAATAATACATTGTTGTCTGGTTACAAAATATCATTATTTGTATTACATCACAAAAACATCATATTTCTATCAAATGGGTGCCATCCAAAAATGCCAAGTAGCTGCCCCGTGCCATCCTCAGCGATGCTCACCTGCCACTGGAAATGCATAAAAGTCAGCGTTGCTGAGTGAGTTCTAGTTTTAAAATAAAACATTCTTTATCTTTCTTTCAAAACTGTTCTTTTAAAACGTAATAGGTTTAAAAGTGTGATCACACAGCGTACGTACACATAGATAATATTTATTATCTTCATCATCGTTCGTTTCATACTTTTATTATCTTCTCGGTTTCATCTAGGTCCTGTCATGTGCTTAACCCCCCCTCTAGTGCACCAAGCAATTCATCTAGGGTTAAAGGATAAGGACCCCATACGTTTGGTCAATCACAAATACTGAACCCCTGTGTGCATCCTCATCGGGATATATAATCCGCACACAGTTGACTGACAACCCCTCAGTGGGTGTGAACCTTCATACATTTGCTTAATCACACGGATTAAGCCCCAGTGTGCATCCTCATAGGGTAGCTAACCCGCACACGGTTGAGCTAACTCTCCGCATTGAGTGTGGACCACCATACATTTTCTTGCAAGCCTTTCTTACATTCGTTCATTTATTAATGCATGCATTCTTCATTTCGTTTCCCCTTTTCATTATCTTCCACTTTACATTACATAATAATTTCATTTCATTCATTAACATTCAACATAAAGCCATAGAAAGATAACATACAATAAAAGGAACATCATCATAAACAATCCACATCATCATACAGAGCATCATCATTCATACATAACATATATCATGCATAATCATACATCATAACATGCCCACTATACCATCTATGACCTCACAAGTCAACTTACATAGCCCCTCGGAACCTCCCAAGTCAAAGCCTAAACTACACTTTTCTCCAAAATGTCTAAGTGTTCATCCGCATTGGTGTTTGTTCATCCGCATTTCCCATAGTCCATCTGCATTTCTTATCCGCATTCGGTATTACTCATCCGCATTTGGTATTACTCATCCGCATTTGGTATTACTCATCAACATTTGATATTACTCATCCGCATTTGGTATTACTCATCCGCATTTGGTGTAGTTCATCCGCATTTGCTATAGTTCATCCGCATTTGTCATCCGCATTTGTCATCCGCATTTCATATACTAAGTCAATGCTCATCCGCATTGACTTGCTTAGCAGTTAATACTCATCCGTATTAATTGTTCATCCGCATTTCTTCACATTACTTATCCGCATTTGCTTCTGCATACTTAGGCAGATTCTAAACTTAAACATATGAGCCCTAAACATCAGATTTCCATTCCCAGTCACTAACTAACATGCTCAAAGCTTAGTTCTTACCTTCTAAGCCTTAGAAACACAACCGTTGCATCAACAAGTATGAACATAAACCAACATCACATCGCAATCACATCATACATATATTCATGCATAAGGGTTAAAACCCGGTTTTATAAAAACATACATTCATGCATTTCCAGCCCCAAAATCAGTTTAAACATGTAAAATAAGGGGTTTTAGAACTCACCATTGCAGCTCTTGAGTATGGCTTCTCCCAAACTCGTTTTCAATCGAGTTCAACAGCTAGAAACCCACTAAAAACACACCCAAACGCATACAAACACACATAAGCATAAACCCGAGGACATAACTGGTTAAGAACGCCATAAAACCATGAATTCACACTTTTCTACTTGCTTCTCTTCAAATTAAAGAGTTCTCTGCTTCCTACTACTCTGTCTAAGAAATCCAAGAATTTTGTGTGTAGAAAGGGTGATGGGCGGCCATGCCACCTTTATCACCAACTTTTCAAATATTTTGTCCTTTTGGACACTTTTTACCCCTAGACTTGGGTTTTATTTATTTTTCTTTCTTTTCTTCACTTTATTCTTCTTTCTTGACTAAAAAAATATCCGGGTGTTACAAGTACACCCCGCTTTTATAGGTTTCGTCCCCGAAACCTGTCATTCCTCAAATAACCATGGGTCATGCTGTCTGATTTCTTCTTTGGTCTCCACATAGACTCGGATCCCTTCCTGTGCTTCCACTGTACATGCACAAGAGGAACCATTTTATTCCTCAACCTCTTCTCTTTTCGATCGATGATTGTCACTAGTTGCTCTACAAAATTGAGTCGTTCATCTACTTCTATATCCTCAAGTGGAACAAGCATATCTTCATCTGCCAAGCATTTTCTCAGATGAGATACATGGAATGTTGGGTGGATTCCACATAACTCATTTGGTAACTCCAACCTATAGGCCACCTCTCCTACTCGAGAAATGATTCATAAAGGCCCTATATACATTGGGCTCAACTTTCCCCGCTTTCAGAATCAAATGATACCCTTCCAAGGTGAGACCTTTAAAATAACCGATCACCCACCTTAAACTCAATCGGTGTGTGTTGTTTATCAACATATGACTTCTGTCTATCTTTGCTGCCTTCATGAAGGCCTTGATCTTTTCAAGCTTCTCCGTCGTAGCCTCGATTACCTCGATGCTCCCTACTTCCTTTTGACCAATATCACCCCAACAAACGGGTGTTCTACATCTCCTACCGTATAGCATCTCATAAGGGGGCATACCAATGCTGGTATGATAGCTGTTGTTATATGAGAACTCAACTAACTTTAGGTGGTCATCCCAACTTCCTCCAAAATCGATAACACATGCCCGAAGGATGTCCTCCAATGTCTGAATGGTCCTCTCTAACTGACTATCAGTCTTGGGATGATAAGCCGTGCTAATATGTAACCTCGTCCCCATAGCGTCGTGGAATTTCTTCCAAAATTTGGATGTAAACCGGGTGTCACGATTAGATACAATACACACCGGTAACCCGTGACGAGTTACAATCTCCTTGATGAATAGATCCACTAACCTCTCTGATGAATATGTCTCTTGGGTCGGTAGGAAGTGAGCACTCTTCGTTAGTCGGTCAAAAATCACCCATATAGCATCATACCCTTTCGGGGTACGTGGCAAATTCGTAATGAAATCCATGGTGATGTGCTCCTACTTCCATTCTGGTATATCCAAAGGTTAAATCTTTCCACACAGATTTTGATGCTCGGCCTTCACCTGTAGACAAGTAAGGCATTTACTCATATACTCCACCACATCACGCTTCATACCCGACCACCAATAATCTTTCTTCATGTCTTGATTGTTGGATTCTTTATACCCAAGACACATAGAACATTGATGTGGTTAGTACGTTATGATCCAAGTCAGGTCGTACCCAATAACAAGCTTAGAAAACACCAAATAATATTTAATTGATGATATGATCATACAATTAAATAAATACACCAATTTAGAAAATGGGTTTTCTAAATAAGTTGCATATGAGATTGAACGATTTATATGCATATTTTGTTCATAGATATTGTTTGTAATGTTATTAAGTTACTTAAATAACATCAAATAATAATGGAGTGTGTGTGAGTTATACAATTAAAAGGTTAACTATATATATATATAACTCAAATAAGTGACTTGTTAATGTGTTAAATTGGGTGTTTAAGTTTTTGGGGGGGGAACCCAAATTAAAAGGATTTCAGCCACCCTTTTTTTGGGTTGGTCTCCTTTTGCTTTCACTTAATGCCTTGGATCAAAACACTTGAAAAAAAAGACACACTCCATCTTCTTCTCTCTCTTACATGCAAAAGGGCCATTTTCTCTCCATTTTTGAAGATATTCAAGGCCGAAAAATAAGGTTTTCAGCAGCACTTGGTGGTCGTTTTGGTGTAAAATCCTAGCGTCAAGAGGTGTTTGCATCACACTTATGGGTATGCAAGCTTGAGAGGACCTCTTTTTTGGTGCCTTGGTCGTTTTTTTTTGGTCCACATCATCCTCCATATCCGTCTTTTGCTACTGAAAGGTAGTTTATGGCAGCCTCTTCATGGCTGTCCATATATGTTTTGTGTTTACATAGCTAGTCTTATTCACATATAAAAGGTCCTTTGTTCTTGGTTTTGTTTGTAACTTTATAATATCAATTTGAAACCGAAAATTTCAGTTTATAAGCTATGTTATAAAGTTTGTTTCCACAGCGTTTTCACAAACTTTAAGTGGTTAAACTATGTATCTTGTTCTAACAAACCCCAACATTGGCATCTAGAGCCGGTTATGTGGATAGCTAGCTTGTTTTGTCCTTGAGAAATTCGTTTTATGGGACTTTTCAACCCCTTTAGGGTGAATCCCCAAACTTTCAAAGTTATATAACACATGCTTGTGATTAAACTTTGAAAGACATGTATGATGTATTGTTTGTTTGTTTGGACAAGATAAAACCCGAAATTTCAGTTTGTGTTGGCTGAAATTTTGTGGGTTTTAGTGTGGATTCATTGTTGTTTTGGATGATATGATCATTGTTCATTATGGTGCATAACCTAGCCCTTGACCTTGTGTTACTTGGATGATTGTAATGGTTGTTTTTTATTCATTCAATTGGGTTGTATAATCATTTATTTGTGCTTTGTTTAAAGTGTATTTTATTTATTATTGGGATGTAATAAATAGATTAGGTACTTTTCATTTTACTATAAATCTTGTATTAGGATTAATATCTTGTAATATGAAGATGTACGCGTTAGAAACACAAAGAGAAGACACAAGAAACATGGAGCATTTGGATGCAGTTTCAAGTGGGAGGTTCATGGAAGCCTTTTGTGTTGTGTTTTGTCCCTTAGGATTGTCCTGTGGTCCACACTTGTGATGGCAAACAAGTGTGGCCACTTTAGATGCTATGGTTATGCACTAACATTTGGTTGATTCATGGTTGTTTTGGTTATGGTATTGTGGTTGATTGCTTATATATGATGTTTGCTTAACAATCCTTTCAATGATCATAACAAACTATCTAAATGGTCCTTAATCATTAAAAGGTAATAAAAGGTTATTAAAATTGTTTAATGATTTAAAGATTAAAAGGGTTTTAATCAATGTACCATAGGTATCTTGTTTTGAAAGAATGCAAATATGATACATAGAGTTTTCTAAACTAGAATTATAAAATCTCTAAATATTTAAAAAAATAAGATCAACACTGTCCTTTTACACAACACTTGAGTCACTCGGGACTCTTAGTGGGATAAAGGTCACCTAACCATTTTGAGGGAACTTGTGACTTGAGGTGAGAATGCCATATTCGTGGAATAAGGTCACCTAACCGCTTATTTTGGCAAACTCACACGTGTGTGTAAGTAGGGTGTCTTGATTTGCAAACCATGTCAAATGGATCACCTACGATATGGTTTCCAAATGGTGTTGATGGGATTAACATGCGACTTTACATATGATGTTTCAAGTCGATCCCATACCCTAGAAGTTGCAAATGGTTGCAATCGTCAATCGTTGACCACCTTATTAATTTAAATCGTGGGATAAAGGTCACCTAACCACTATTTAAATGTAATGTTGGGTTCTAGATTTTAATATGAAAATGACCTTAAAAGGTATTAATTATTAAAATAACAATATCGAAATACTAAAATTGATCTTTGTTAAATTTTGTAGATGGCCACCAATAATTATGATAATCATGATAATTCATCCACGTCCGCCCAATCTTTACGAGCGATTCTCCAAAGGAACATCTAAATCATAACAATTTTATCGATTGGTATCGTATCGAACTAAGAATCGTTCTCAAGCAAGAGAAACGATCATATGTTTTAGACGACCCTGTCCCCGATCAACCTAGTGAGGATTGAGGAGGCCTATAACGATTGGATAAAGTACATTGAGGACTTTGTCCAAGTGTCTGGCCTTATGTTGGCAAGCTTGACTCGGATCTCCAGAAAGGAGTATGAGCATCACGGAGCTTATGACATGATAACCCAACTGAAGGAAACGTTCCAACAGCAAGCGAGGTTGAGCGCTTCGAAACGGTTCGAGCGCTCCATGCATGTGTATGGACGACAACCAAATAGTTTCATCTTATGTACTTAAGATGAAAAGTCACATTGACCGCCTCAAAAGGCTAATTGTCCCGTTTCAAAGGAATTGGCCACGGATTTGATCCTCAATGGCCTTACCAAAAGGTTCGAGACGTTCGTGTTGAACTACAACATGAATGCTTGGGACAAAAGCATTGGTGAGCTTCACTCTATGCTCAAAACGGCCGAGGCGGCCATGGGTAAAAGGGTTTTACCCGTTCTCACCATCAATGAAGGTGGAAACAAGAAAAGGTCTCATCCCGCACCCAAGGCAAGAGTTGGAAAGGGTAAGGGACCCGTAATGGGAAAAGGGAAAGGGTGGTAAGGGTGCCACCCAAAGCACAGGAGAAGAGGCAAAAGGTTGCTTCCAATGACCCATGCTTCAAGTGTGGGAGATTGGACATTGGGCAAGAAATTGTCCTGTCCATCTCCAAGAGTTGAAAGCAAAGAGGATGCCGGGCAGACCTCAGGTACCATATACATGATCCATATTGATTTAAACTTAATATCCTCTAACACATGGGTATTAGATACCGGATGTGGAACTCACATTGCAATTTGTTGCAGGGGTTCAAAAGAAGTAGCAACTTCAACAAAGGGGATGTTAGCCTCTACATGGGCAATGGGGCTAAAGTTCAAGTTGAAGCCCGTGGTGACTACATCTTGAAACTTCCAAGTGGTTTGGAAGTAATTTTGTACAATGTTTTGTATGCTCCTAGTTTGACTAGGAACATTATTTCCGTAGCCCTATTAAAACATTTTGGATATGTATTATCATTTATTGGAAATGAAATCATGTTACTTTGAATGACATGTTTTACTTTAAAGCTATTCCCATCAATGGTATCTATGAATTGGTTTGTGAAAATACATTGAATGATAGCTTATTGTACCAAACTAGTACCAAGAAACTCAAATCGGATTTGAGTACACTTATCTTGGCATTGTCGTCTTGGTCATATAAACAAGAAAAGAATACAAACACTACAAAAGATGGTCTTTTAAAAACAAATGAATGTGATTCATTTGATGTATGTGAGTCTTGTTTACAAGGTAAAATGACCAAGGCACCTTTTAGTGGCAAAGCCGAAAGGGCAAAGGATTTATTAGGTATCATACATTCGGATGTATGTGGTCCTTTTAGACCTATGACAAGGTACAATGAAAGATACTTCATTACCTTTACTGATGACTATAGTCGATATGGGTATGTGTACTTGTTAAGACACAAAGATGAAGCTTTTGAAATGTTCAAGATCTTTCAAAATGAAGTACAAAATTAACTCAATAAGTCAATCAAAATTCTCCGCACCGATAGAGGAGGTGAATACCTGAATGATGCTTTTAGGGACCATCTTAGAAGTTGTGGGATTGTCTCACAACTATCTCCACCGGGAACACCATAACATAATGGCGTGTCCGAGCGTAGAAATCGAACTCTATTGGATATGGTTCGATCTATGATGGGTAGAAGGTCATTACCTCTGTCATTTTGGGGTTTTGCTCTGCTCTCTGCGGCCCGTATTTTGAATATAGCCCCAACCAAGAAAGGGGAAAGGACACCTTATGAAATATGGCATGGAAGGTTCCATCATTTTCATATTTGAGGGTGTGGGGGTGTGAGGCTTATGTGAAGACTCCCACCTCGAACAGTTAAAAAACCGTTCCACTAAGTGTATCTTTATTGGATATCCAAGAGATTCTATAGGATACTATTTCTATGATCCAATACAACAAAAGGAGTTGTTGCCAAATAGGGTGAGTTCTTGGAAACCAAGTTCCTTATGAAGGAACTGGTAGTAGAACTGTGGATCTTGAAGAGGATCAAGAACCGCGACCCGATACACGTTTGGTTGACACTAGCACTCAACATGAGGATGTTGAAAGTGATCAAATAGTTGATCAATACATAGAAAACGTTCGTAGATCTGATAGAACTAGTAATCCACCTGAAGATATGGACTTTTCACTGATGGATGCTATGTGATAGATTCTGATGAACCAATCACATACCATGATGCGTTGTCCAATTCGGATTGTGACAAATGGCTTGAGGCCATGAACATTGAGATGCAATCCATGTATGACAATCAAGTATGGGACTTGGTTGTACCACCTCTTAACTCCAAAGTAGTTGGAAGTAAGTGGGTTTTCAAGAAGAAAACCAATATGCATGGAAACTGGATACTTATAAGGTAGACTTGTAGCAAAGGGTTTCACTCAAACTCAATGGGTTGACTATGATGAAACTTTCTCACCTCTTGCGATGCTAAAATCTATTAGGATATTGTTTGCCATAGCTGCTCATTATGATTATGAGTTTTGGCAAATGGATGTCAAAACGCCGCTTTCCTAAATGGATATCTTGAGGAAGATGTCTATATGTTTCAGCCTGAAGGTTTTGTCGATCCAAAACATCCTAACAATGTGCAAGTTAAAGAAATCAATCTATGGATTGAAACAAGCATCGAGAAGTTGGAATCACCGTTTTGATGAAGAAGTATTAAAATTTTGATTCATCAAGAACGCTGATCAAGCTTGTGTATATAAGAAATCTAGTGGGAGCATGATCACTTTCCTAGTATTGTATGTTGATGACATACTACTATTTGGAAATGACATTCCAACCTTGGAAGGTGTAAAAACCTGGCTTAGAAGTTGTTTTTCCATCAAGGATCTTGGTGAGGCCACCTATATAATGGGAATAAAGATCTATGGATAGATCAAGGTGGTTGATTGGTTAAATCAAAGTGCATACATTAATAAGATCTTGAAAAGGTTCAAGATGGAGAACTCTAAGAAAGGTACGGTACCTATTCAAAGAGGAACATATTGAGTACGACTCATGTCCCAAGCTCAAAGGATGAGCAAGATAAAATGAAGGCAATCCCATACGCTCTGCTATTGGATCCACATCATGTATGCAATGAATGCACTTGGCCGGACGTTTCATGCGCCTTAAGCATGAAAAGCCGATACCAGCAAAATCCTGGAAGCATCATTGGATGGTTGTTAAGACATACTTAAGTACCTAAGTAGGACTAAAGATATGTTTCTAATCTATGGATCTGGTGATGAGGAACTTGTTGTAAAAGGTTACATGGATGCGAGTTTTCAAACCGATCGTGATAATTCACGATCACAATCGGGATACATTTTCATTCTAATGGAGGAGTTGTCTCTTGGAAGAGCTCTAAACAAGATGTGGTGGCTTTATCAACTACAGAATCTGAATACGACGCCACCTCATTGGCACTCAAGAAGCTGCATGGTTGAAGAAATTCATTGTCGATCTAGGGGTTGTCCCTTCCATTCAGGACCCCCTAGAGATCTTTTGTGATAATGAGGGTGCGATTGCAAAAATCAAGGAACCTTGTGCTCATCAAAAGACTAGGCACATTGAGTGGAGATTCAACTACATACGAGATGAAGTTGAGAAAGGAAAGATATGTATTCGCAAAGTTCACACAGATCAAAATATTGTGGATCCTCTTACGAAGCTCCTAGAAAAGGCAAAGCATGAAGGTCATATCTGTGCCATGGGATTTCGATATTCTAGTGATTGGATTTGATCTGTCATTTCGTATTGGATATTGGAACTCCCTTCTACTTGAATAAAATTATTTGGTTATAATATTTCAATAAATTTCCAATTTAGCATGTTTAATCCATGGGTAAATTTTTTACTCTAAATATCCGTAGTCTTTCATACTTGTGGGAACAAGTACGAGGGTAAGATTATTATGAATTTGGATTGGTGGATATTCATAAGGAATGAATATGAGCAATTGGTTGCTGCCAAAGTTCATAGATATTTGTGAGATACAATATTGGACTGACCCGCATCTCAAATTTTACTACATGGAATCTTCTAGATTGATCATAAGTAAATTTGAGAAAAGGTGAATATCATTTGGTATCCTCAGACCTGAGGTACATATTAGGTTTTGATATTCACCAATGCTATACCTTGAGCTAGTTCTTCACTACCCTGAAATAATGGACAGTACGTAAGGCTATGTTCAGGCATAACATGAAGTGTTTGTGAGAAACGTATGTACTCAAGATGGAATTTGTTCCTCTTATTCGTTGAGAGCAAGATGTCTAAGGCCTGATTAAGTTAAATCAACAAGGAATGATCATTATGTGTCCTTGGATTTTACATGACATCTGTAACAAAAGGATAAATGATTGATTCACCTAAATCATTTCAAGTTGGATACTTGAAGGGGATTATGTTATTGAATGGCTTTTAGTCATGCGTATTAAGGGTAGTAAACTGTTGTTAGGCGATATTTACTGCTTGCATCAATCTTCTATGAATCTTGTGCAAGTGGGAGATTGTTGGATTCTTTATGCCCAAGACACATAGAACATTGATGTGGTTAGTATGTTATGATCCAAGTTGGATACTTGAAGGGGATGATGTCATTGAATGGCGTTTAGTCATGCGTATTAAGGGTAGTAAACCGTTAGGCGGTATTTACTGCTTGCATCAATCTTCTATGAATCTTGTGCAAGTGGGAGATTGTTGGATTCTTTATGCCCAAGACACATAGAACATTGATGTGGTTAGTACGTTATGATCCAAGTCGGGTCATACCCAATAACAAGCTTAGCAAAAACCAAATAATATTTAATTGATGATATGATCATACAATTAAATAAATACACCAATTTATAAAATGGGTTTTCTAAATAAGTTGCATATGAGATTGAACAATTTATATGGATATTTTGTTCATAGATATTGTTTGTAATGTTATTTAAGTTACTTAAATAACATCAAATAATAATGGAGTGTGTGTGAGTTATACAATTAAAAGGTTAATTATATATATAACTCAAATAAGTGACTTGTTAATGTGTTAAATTGAGTGTTTAAGTTTTTTTTGGGGGGGGGGGGAAACCCAAATAAAAGGATTTCGGCCGACCCTTTTGTGGTTGGTCTCCTTTTGCTTTCAGTTAATGCCTTGGATCAAAACACTTGACAAAAAGACACAATCCATCTTCTTCTCTCTCTTTCATTCAAAAGGGCCATTTTCTCTCCATTGTTGAAGATATTCAAGGCTGAAAAATAAGGGTTTTCAGCAGCACTTGGTGGTCGTTTTGTGTAAAATCCTAGCATCAAGAGGTGTTTGCATCACACTTGTGGGTATGCAAGCTTGAGAGGATCTTCTTTTGGTGCCTTGGTCGTTTTTCTTGGTCCTTATCATCCTCCATATCCATCTTTTGCTACTGAAAGGTAGTTTATGGCAGCCTCTTTATGGCTGTCCATAATATATGTTTTGTGTTACATAGCTAGTATTATACACATATAAAAGGTCCTTTGTTCTTGGGTTTGTTTGTAACTTTATAATATCAATTCGAAACAGAAATTTTCAGTTTATAAACTATGTTTAAAGTTTGTTTCCACTACGTTTTCACAAAGTTTAAATGGTTAAACTATGTATCTTGTTCTAACAAACCCCAACATTGATACATCTTTATGGCACCAGGATGAATGAAGTACCAAGTCTTGTGAGCTTCATCCATAATCTTCATACGTAAATCCCCAAAACAAGGAATCCACATTCGCCCAAATCGGGTTCTAACACCAAGTATGTTTTCCCCCAATTCCGCAACTAGACCTCTCATTCTTTTAGAGTTAAGATGATATTCTTTCAATGCTTCATCTTGAAACTCTTTAACTTGCTTCATCACATCAGAGGTCTTGATTAGTTGATATGCTTTCACCCGAATCGGCTCGGGCCTCTCTTTCTGACTAAGGACGTCCGCCACCATGTTGGCTTTGCCTGGATGGTAATGGATCTCGCAGTCATAATCCTTTATAAGCTCCAACCAACGTCTCTGTCTCATGTTCAGGTCCTTTTGCTCAAAGAAGTACTTCAAGCTCTTGTGGTCAGTGAAGATGGTGCACTTCGTCCCGTAAAGATAGTGCCTCCAAATCTTTAACGCCAAGACCACGACTACTAGCTCCAAGTCATGAGTAGGGTAATTGACCTGATGAACCTTTAACTCTCAGGATGCATAAGCTATAACCGTCCCTCTCTGCATTAGTACACACCCCAACCCCGGGTAAGAAGCATCGGAATAAACCACCAGATCTTCACTCCTATCGGGTAATGACAAAACCGGAGCTTGGGTAAACCTCGCCTTTAATTCCTCAAACGTCTTCTCTTGAGCTTGACCCCATACAAACTTCACATCCTTTCGGGTTAACATAGTTAATGGAGAAGCGATCTTAGAAAAGTCTTGGATGAATATTCTATAATAGCCCGCCAAACCCAAGAAATTACAATCTCCGATGGCGTCTTTGGATACTTCCACTGCATCACCGCCTCCACCTTTGCCGGGTCCACCATAATCCTATCGGGATTCACCACATGACCCAAGAATTGAACTTTGTGCTACCAGAATACGCACTTGGAGAATTTGGCATATAGCTTCTCCTTTCTCAACGTCTCCAAAACCTTCCGAATGTGACCAACATGTTCTATCTCGTTCTTCGAATAAATCGGGATATCATCAATAAACACAATCACCAATTTATCCAACATTGGCTGGCACACGGTTCAGCAAATCCATGAAAGCAGCTGGTGCATTGGTCAAACCAAAAGACGTGACAAGAAGCTCGTAGTGACCGTAGCGCGTGCGAAAAGATGTTTTAGGAACATCCTGCTCTTTCACCTTCAGCTGATGGTAGCCCGGCCGAAGATCTATTCTTGAGAACCAACGGGCTCCTTGAAGCTGATCGAACAAATCATCAATCCTCGGTAATGGGTATCGGTTCTTCACCGTCAACTTGGACAGCTCATAATAGTCAATACACATCCACATACTACCGTCTTTCTTCTTCACTAACAGGAGCGGAGCACCCCAAGGAGAGATACTCGGCCTAATGAACCCCTTATCAAGCATCTCTTTCAACTACTCCATTAACTCTTTCATCTCCGTCGGAGCCAACCGATACAATGCCTTGGCAACAGGTTGGGCACCCGGTATCAGATCAATCTGAAACTCAATATCTCTGTTACGTGGCACTCCTAGTAAGTCTTCTGCGAACACGTCTGGAAAGTCACACACAATCGGAACATCGGATAGTTGTGGTGTTGCTGTATCCACATCCTTTACATAAGCCAAATAGGTGCTACATCCACGCCTCATACACTTTCCCCGCCCCCGCCATCAAGATCACTTTCGGGATCGTCGTGACCCGATCCCCACAAACAGTTACCGAACTCCCGTCAGGCGCTGTCAAACAAATCATCTTCTTGCAACACACAATGTTCGCCTCGGAGTCCGCCAACCAATCCATCCCAAGAACCAAATCGAAACCACCTAAGGTCATCATGAATAGTCTAACAGGAAACTTATGACCCTCAAGTTCCACATCACAGTTCTCTATCATCTCAGAAATCCTGGTAGACTTACCCATGGCAGTTTCTACATCAAAGGGCGAATCAACACATCTACTACTAACATGCAGCTTAGCACAGAAAGCAGCAGAAATAAAACTTTTACTAGCACCTGAATCAAATAACACATAAGCTAAAGTTTGGTTCACCAGAAACGTACCGGACACAACGTCAGGGTTCATCCTAGCCTCCTCCTGTGACATAGTGAATGCCCTGGCGCTCGCCCTCAGACCTTCACCTCCCATCTTCTTTGCCCCGGAACCCTTAGCCCTCGGCTTCTTACAATCCCTACTCATATGACCACTTTCCCCACAGTTGAAACACCTCATGCCTCCACAGTCTCTAGCCACATGACCAGGCTTCCCGCACTTGAAACAGATGTTTGATCCCTACTTGCATTCCCCAGAATGCTCCTTCCCACATTTGCCACACCTCTTCGATCTCGCCCCTGACGTGACCACACGACGGTCATCGACTCGTGCCTTCTTGTTACCCGTCGAGGTATCACCCCGACCAAACCTCTTCCCGTTACAATTCCGATCACCACCACCCTTCTTGTTCACCTCTACCACCACCTCTCGCTCGTCATACAATCTTCCTGCCAAATCAACTGTCGACCTAAACGTGCTCGGTCGAGCAGCGATCATGTGCCTACGGATATCCTTGGCAAACCCTAAACATACCTCTTGATTTTTTGTGACAAGGGTGTCACTTGGTCTGGCACCAAACGTGCCATCTCGTTGACCTTGGTGGTGTACTACTTATGTGTCATCGTTCCTGCCTCAAGCTACAGGAACTCTCTTTCAACCTTATCCATTTCCTTATAAGGACAAAACTCCTCAACCACAAGCTTCTTCAGTTTGGACCATCTCATCCTCCCAATTGCCCGACTACCCTCGGCTTGGACTATATTGTCCCACCAGCACAGAGCCGAGTCCACAAACGAGTGGGCAGCAAATTTTACTTTCTGGTCCTCCCGACACTCACTGATATTTAAGATGGCTTCCAATTCTCTCACCCACCGGTGAGCAACAGCAGCAGCAGTTCTGTTTTCATCGAAAGTAGGGGGCTTGCATCGTTGAAGTGCCCCATAATTATAGCCTTGTGCCGCCTCAGGCACAGGCTCTTCTTCTTCCTCTTCTTCTTCATCCGAGAGAACTGTTTCAGGCTCCGGTTGCTCCTGTCCTCCCGAGGACCTGTTTCTATCCTTTCTTTCCCCTTCTTGTACAGCCTTGATAACATTGGTCAATATAGACGGCAAGATCGTCTACATGACCTGATGAACATCTTCAACCATAGCCTCCTTTACCGAGGCTCTCAGATTGGCGCTCTCATCGCCACCCTCCGGGTGAGGGGTCCCGGGTTCCTCATGAACCACCTTTTCAACTCTAGGTCTCCCTCTCTTGGGTCGCGGTTCAGCACCGTGACCTCCACCACATTAGGCCTTCGAAGATCTACCACCAGCCATTCACACGCACACTGAAAGATTCAAACACCAACACCGTCATTCAAAGGAACAACTTAGTTTATGTCAAGTATAGTAAGTCCCTAATTATAGTGGCCAGTTGTGATTAGCCACTTACTTTACTCTTCACACCCCGAGCATTACCTATCCTGACTACATCAGTATTTAAATCCACAAATAACACCTAATACATAACATGCACACATAATACCGGTTAACTTTACGAAAATACTTGATGGCACGCAGCTACTCAGATTAGCATCCCTTCCCTTTCTGTCACATTCTCACTTTAAGTTAATGTTTATTTTGAAAATTTACCCATTTCACTTAAACTTTGGCTCTTATACCAACTTGTAAGGCCCCGTTCCCGAGACGCTTATAGCTGGCCAATCATCGCACATAAAACATATATTTACATTTATACTTAATAAAACATGTTGATACATATATGTACCCAGATCCTGATCAGAATGTAATATGTCTTACACTTATGTAATTATTGGGTACTAAATGAAATACAAATGTTTGGTTGTGTCTATAATGTTTAATATATTTCATTAATGAGTTGTTAACGCATATTGACTTGATTATATAGGTTTGTGATTGTTTGAATTGCTATGCATAATGTTATAATGTTGAATACATTCAAACTTGGTGAAGTGATGTTCTTATGCGTCCGACTGGACCATTCGCCCCTACAGTGGTCATGCGTCCGAATGGCCATGCGTTTGAGTGTCCATGCGCGTAAATAGTTCATACGCCTGAACAACTTCATGCGTCTGACTCAGTCGCACAACTGAACACTCAGTTATGCGAATGGATCAAACACATGGCTCAATCGCAAGAATGAACCATGCAACTAGTTCAGTCGCCCGAATGAGCAACCCTAACCTATAAATACCACCTAATTCATGAAAAAACAAAGGCATTCAATCCACTTCGACTCCAGACGTACCCTAGCCGTCCAGAAGCCTCTATGTTCGTACTCCAATTTCATAGAACGCTGTAGATCCATTCCTAATCGATTCTTGACGTTAGATTCAATACATTATTGTGTCCATGTGCGTTCTCACTTATTGGATCACCAATCAAATAGGATCCCGCACTATTTGGTTTGGTTTAACACGTTAATCAGTTGGTGTTTCGTCAAATACAAGATCCTAACAAGTGGTATCAGAGCTTTGGCTCTTGATTACGTGTTGATTCTATAGTTTTGACACAAAAATTGTGTTTTTGCATAAAAAATGCAATCTTTTTGTGTCTAACGGAGTCTTAGACGTTTCTTGATCGAAAAGTGTAGTTTTTCCGGCATACGACTATTAGGGTTTGGTAAAATTCGAGGTTTTACGGCCAGAAACCTACAAATTATCAAACTTTAGCAGGTTCAGTCGCACGATTGGCTCAATCACACGACTGAGTTCATTCGTATTCTCCAACCGCACGATTAGACTCATTTGTACCCTCATTCGTACGACTGAGATCTTCATTCGGATTGCCCAACCGAATTAGTTCATTCGGACGGCTGAATCATCCGCATTTGTTTTGTCGCATGACTAAACCATCCGCACTTGTTCAATCGCCCTAATAAGCCCAATCGCATACCTTCATTCGCATTCATTAGCAGTTTGTTAAACAGGAGAGTTAAGTGAAATGGAGGATCAGTTTTCAACATACACAGCAAGTAGAGATACATGTATTCAGAATCTATTGTTGTTGGAGAATGAATTGGGGATTCACCATAAACCCCTGAAGCTTATCACGTTAGACGACTACCCACAATGGAAGCAACGTTTCGAAATCCACTTAAACAGAGTGGATACAAATTTATGGGAGGCAATAGAGTCGGGGTACAGCATGCCAGTAGGAGCTGACGGAGTAAAACTTACTCTAAGTGGCATGTCGGATGCACAGAAGGTAAAACACAACACTGATAAGAAAGTCTACGCTTTGCTTACTCAGTCTATTCCGAAGGATATTTTCCATCAGTATTTAGAGTATACTCAAGCAAAGAAACTTTGGGATGCGTTGGAGAAGAGGTATGACGGAAATGCCTCTCTGAAGGCTATCAACACAAAAGCCTTGAAAAAGGAGTTTGACAACTTCTCTTCTATGGGATAAGAAGGCCTTGATGATGTGATCGATAGATTCTACCACGTTATGAGTGAGATGCACACCCATGGAGTGGTTACTTCGATGTAAGATAAGGTATCCAACTTTGCTGATGGATTACCAGAAAAATATCAGACAGAATGGAATGCTCTCGAAGTTAGATATAAATGACTTCATTCTGAAACTGAGAGAAGAGGAGCTTAGGATGAAGTATCGAGCCCAAAAGGCTAACTATGATCAGAATCCTGCATTCTATAATGCTACTCCTTCAGTCAAGACATCTGGAGCACCACTGCAAACCGCCTTCATCTCAAGCGCAGCAGTTCCAGCACAACCCTCAACTTCAGGATCCGAAACGTCAGGATCGTGTAGCACCCAATATATGATACCTGAAGCTAGTGCAACAAACCTTGGAATGTAACTGTGGAGGTGGCCAGAGAACATATGGACCTTTTAGCTGCAGTGATTCAATCCTACGATGGATTAATTGCTGGAAAGATAGGTAACTGTCACCTAGCAGATGAAGATTATGAGCAGGTGGATGAAATGGAGTTGGAACGTATGGACATAATGTGGGCTCTGGCAAGTGTTGTCCGACGAGCTAAAACGTTTGTCAAAAAGACCGGACAGAACTTTGTTGCAACAAAAGACACAACCTTTGAGTTTGATAAGTCAAAGGTTACATGTTTCAACTCCGGTGAGAAGGGACACTTTAAGAGGGAGTGTATAAAACCAAAGAAGATAGGAAATGGCAATCCATTCTCATCATTTAATCGTCAAGACAAGGCCACATCCAGTAATTCGAACTCATCAAGTAAGGATCCAAAAGCCTTAACTGCTAACGAGGATGAAGGACAGGACTGGAGCTTTCGGTTCATCTCACCAAGAGAGTCCAATATAGCTAGTGTGGAGGATATTGATGACGATTCTGCAAGTGAGGGAGATATAGCAGTAGAGCTCGCGATTTCAAATTCTAAGGACACTACAAATGTGGTCAACCACCTGCCTGAAGAAGAAAAATCTGCATCATCATCTGAATCACCAGAACCAGAGACAACCGAGTCAGCACTCATGGCTGATTCGTCTTCAACATCTTAGGTAAGTACTACGGACTAACTGTTAATAATCATGCTTGCTTAGATTGTAATAAATTCAGAGAAGTTATAGATTCAAAATTTGCGAGGCTATTAGATCATAATGATAGCTTAGTAAAGGATCTGGAACTCTGCACAGAAGCGAATAGAGTGTTAAAACAAAACGAGCACAGTTACAAGGAAAAGATAGACCGATTAAATACAACTTAGGGAAACTGAGGTAGTTGCCTTTAACCAAGCAAATGACATTAGGTACAATCTGAACTCTCTTGAGGACACTAAGTAGCAAAAACCAGTTTTAGAAGTAGAAGTCAATTCATTAAAACAAAAACTGCATAGTTGGACAAGCTCATCACACGTTGTCCAACACTTAGTGAGAGAGATAAATAATGGGAGGGACTGGGATACAAAGTGGTTTCACCACCACCTGAGACCTTGTTTGACACCAAAGTAAACCAATTAACAATAACCCCCATCAAGGATCATGTGGTGTCTACTCCTCTTGTTATGATCCAGATTCCATAAGTAAATCAAGTGAATCCAAATCTAACAAGAGGCCACTTCAAAGGCAATAAGAAAGATGCCTTGTGTTAACCTGGAAAAAGAATTTGAAAAGGTTAGTTTAAAGTCAGGGTCAAACAAAGTCAACAAGAACCTAAAGGACTATAAAACCTAATCAATCATGGCATCATGTCACAGTCCAGGTAAACAAGATATCAAAGTTGTTAAAATCAGGTAAAGCAATTAAGTTTGTAAAACCCTACTATACATGTAACAAAGAAGTGTCTCAATCTAAACATAATAAGGTCGACCATGTGAAAACTACATCTCCACCAAAACAAATAAACCGTAAAGTTGAAACCAGATCCTGCTATAAGTGTGGAGAGTATGGTCACATAGCGCCTCATTGTCCTTATTACCAGACACCAAAGAAGAAAGTTGAACTTTCTGCATCTACATCTAGATCTTTTAAGAGGAACTCAGTGACGCCTCCTAAAAGGGATAGTGAACCCAAAGTTCAACCCATCAGCCAGTCATCTGTTTATCACAAACAGGCCTTACACAAATCTGGATTATGGAAAGAAAAAACCTCCTCAATGCCTGAAAATGAGAACAAACAGAAATCTGATCAACCTTCAACCTCAAAGGGTCAGTGGGTTGAGTTTATGATGTGTGATGCCTCAGGGAAACCCAAGGCAGTTAAGGCTTGGGTTCCTAACATGAACTAATGTTTTCATTGAATGTGCAGGGTGTTCACTATAGTGCTGAGCTAACACTTGGATTGTTGATAGCGGAGCATCCAGGCACATGACAGGGAACATAGATCTCTAATCAAATGTCAAACAAATTAAAGGAGGGCATGCTTCATTTGCTGGAAACAAAGGTGGATATATCACAACGCAAGGAGAAGTGGGAAATGAGAATGTTAAGTTTGATAAGGTAAATTATGTCCAACAATTACAAAATAATTACTTTCAGCCTCTCAAATTTGTGATAAAGGATTTAAGGTAGTTTTTGACAACTAGAAGTGTTATGTTCTAAAGAAAGACTACATGATCCCGGAGGATCAGATCCTAATGTCAGCTTCAAGATATAATGATCTTTATGTCTTGGATCTCTCAAAGGCCTCCACAACGGATCGTGAAGTCCATTGCTTCTTATCCAAAGCTACTGAGAAGGACTCCATCTCCTGGCATAGGAGAATGGGACACCTAAATCCTAGAAAAATGAATCACTTAATTCAGAATGATCTTCTGAGAGGAGTAAATGTCAAAAACTTTCCACTCCTGGATCTGTGTGTTGCATGCAAAAAGGGCAAACAGATGAAACAATCTCATAAGGAAAAGAAAGTTCATTCTATAGAACTTCCTCTTGAGCTTCTTCACATGGATCTGTTTGGTCCAGTCAGTACAAGAAGCATCGCTGGCGACTTGTATTGCAATGTAGTTACAGATGACTACTCAAGGTTCTCTTGGGTAATGTTTCTGAAATCCAAATCAGAAATATTTGAATCCTTCAAGGAATTGGTAACTACACTGGAATCCCTATACAAGCTGAAGGTACGACAGGTGCGCTCAGACAGCAGAACCGATTTTAAGAATCAGAGGATAGAGGCCTATTGCAAGGAAAAGGGAATTGTACATCAATTTACCTTGGCTTATACCCCTCAGATGAACGACAGGTACGCTCAGACAACGGAACCGATTTTAAGAACCGCAGCTTGATAGAGATGGCACGAACTATGTTGGCAGACTCAAAACAGCCTATCCAGTTTTGGAATGAAGCAGTGGCAAATGCATTTTATACTCTTAATCGAGTTTTGGTAGTAAAACGGCATGGAAAAACATGCTACAAGTTATTACAGCGACGTAAACCTAACTTGGAATATCTTGAGCTGTTTGGCGATCCGTGCACCCTGCAGAAGAAGACACAGGAGGGAAAATTATGTGAGAAGATTGATGAAGGTATCTTTCTAAGATACAACATACCGAACAAGAGTGTTTACAAAAAGTCAACAAGCCAAGTAGAGGTGTGGTGTAATGTTGATGTTCAGAGATATATCACACCACCTGCTGGAAAAGGGCCCGCCTACTTGTTCGACTATGATGGATTCTTCAAGACTTTAACATACCTGTTCCCGCTTCAGAATACGAGTTGGCAAACAAGATGATGTACGATGTCTTGAACACACCATCTCAAGATTCAACAAGCCATGATACTACCAACACAGGGGGAGCAGTTGATGTGAGTGATTCTTCCTCTGATGAAGACAATGAAGAAAATGATTAGATCAACCAGGATGTACATGTTCCGACTACCACAAGTTTACAGCATCGGCTAGTGATACTTCAAAATCATCGGAACCTCAGACTCCGACTGCCTCCGACCTAGAACCAAATGCTCATAATCTTGACTTGAGGTGGTTGTTCCAACAACTCCTGGATCACATCTAAACGTCTATCATCCATTGGATAATATTGTAGGAGATGTGAGATTAGGGATTCAGACTAGAAATCAGCTATACTCAGCTGATTATGCCTCCGTGATGAAAAAAGGATACCTTCATGACGGTGCATACATCTCCTTTGTGTTTCAGTTTGAACCAAAGTTTGTTAGTGAAGCACTAAATGATGAGGCTTGGGTTAGTGCTATGCAAGAAGAACTTCTTCAGTTTAAGAAGTTAGTTGTATGGACACAAGTTGATAGACTTAAAGGTGCTAAAGTCATTGCCCTACAATGAAGTATTTGCAGCAGTGGCAAGGATGGAAGCTATCCGCATCTTCCTTGCCTATACATCTTATATGAAAATCAAGGTCTATCAGCTAGATGTTAAGAGTGCATTCCTTCATGGTGAGATCAGAGAAACAGTGTATGTCAGTCAACCCGAGGGATTTGAGGATCCATATCATTGGTATAGAGTCTACAAACTCGACAAGGCTCTATACGAACTTCATCAAGCTCCACGGGCTTGGTATGAGAAACTCTCGACTCATCTTGTGATACACGGATTTCGCGTGCACACTTTTTATCAATGAAAAAGATGGAGACTTACTGCTAGTACAGATCTATGTAGATGACATAATCTTCGGTTCAAAGAACGAAGGATTATGCAAAGAATTCGAAGTAGTAATGAAGGGGGAGTTTGAGATGAGTGCCATGGGGGAGATGAAGTTCTTTCTCGGGTTATAGGTGGATCAGACACCAAAGGAATCTTCCTACATCAGACCAAGTATGTAGGAGATATTCTCAGTCAGATTGATATGGAAAATACTTCCACAGCTGCACTCCACTGGCTACAAACCATGATGTAGCACCCGATGAGAATGGTGATCTGGTAGATGCCACTATGTACCGAGGGATGATTGGATCTCTGATGTATCTCACAGCCTCAAGACCTGATATCATGTATGCTATATGTTTATGCTCACGATATTAGGCAAAGCCTAAAGTGAACCATATAATAGTAGTCAAAAGGATATTTTGTTATCTGAAGGGCACACCCACACTTGGGTTGTGGTATCCTCATGATGATGACTTTGAACTTACAGCGTATAGTGACTCGGATTACGGTGGCTGCAAGATGAACTACAAGTCTACATCAGCAGGGTGTCAGTTCTTTGGGAGAAGATTAGTAACCTTGCAGTGTAAGAAGCAGACCTTGGTTGTTTTGTCAACCTGTGAAGCCGAATACGTTGCTGCTAAAGCGGTTGTTCCCAATCATATGGATTCAACAGCAAATGCAGGATTATGGTTTGCATTTCACTTCCACTCCTATATTGTTGATAACTCTGCTGCGATTGCAGTCACTAAAAACCCGGTCCAACATCCTAAGACCAAACACATCGGAATCAAATATCACTTCATACGTGACTGCTTTGAAAATAATTAAATCGATGTGATAAAAACAAACACTGATTTTCAACGCGCTGACCTCTATACAAAGGCTTTTGACAAACCACGTTTCTATATGTGTTAGAGGTCAATGGCGTTAAAAAGAAAAATGAGGTCATTCCTGAAGATGACCATGTATAGTCCGATGCGTCGCGTCTAGTTTCTTTTAATTTTTAAATTTTAGTGTTATTTAAGTTTTATTCTCTTATTTTTGTTTAATGTTAGTTCGTTAATTACACTTAGTGTCTTTCCTTGCTCATAAAATCCTAAAACACAAATCCTTAGAGGTTTTAGTATTTTATGGGGAGATTAGGTATGACAAAAAAAAACAAAAAACAAAAAAAGACAAAAAAAAAACAAAAAAAAAAGAAAAAGGATAGGCGAGCCGATAATAAATAAGATTATATGTGTGATACCGATTTAATGTTTGGAATATGATAGTACACAGGTACAAACCATTTGGGACTTTGAAAATCAAATTTGAAAAAGATGCAAAGTTCAAGTATAAGTCCGTGTAGTCTGAGCAATATATCGGTACATTCGATAGTTAAGCTAGCTACTCAGGTAACACAAAGAAAGTAGACCTAGAGGTTGCTAGACCACAGTTGATATGTCGGTAGATTCAACACAATAGATGACTAGACCTTTTTGGTGATCTCAAGATTAAACAAAAATGTTTGACTAGCTGTGGGTAACACCTTATCCCTAGTTAACACAATCAACAAGATTCCAATAAGGGGTGACGAGCAAAATAAACACCACAAAAGTGTGCGTAAGACCAAAGCATGAGCAAAAGCACATGAAAAATGCAAATACAATCAAACTGATAACCTAGGTTGTTGGTGAGATCTGTGCTAAAAGAAGAAAAAATGTTCAAACAAGAAGATAGATTATGTGCCTCTCTACTGTGCGGTGGCACTGACCTGAGGATAAGCATAACCTATATACTCTAGAACTCATTGTTGTTTGCCACCTCTCTGTTGTGCGATGGCACTAACATGAGGATTGGCTTCTCTTTTAAAATTCTATGAATAGTGTCTTATTGAATTCTACCCTAAGACCGCTAAAAAATCTCCTGAGGAATGTTGATTACCATATAAGTGTGGGATCCACAAATGATTTTTGAAATAAACAAACCTTAAATCGATCACCAAACTATGTTGAAAGTCTGTGTATGGATTTAAGAGGATAAATATACTGACAATCCTTGTGGCTACAATTCTTGAAGTTCAAATCAGTGTGGGGACCCAATAGTACTAGTATGATTTCCTAAATTTGCTAAATGACTCCAGATGAAACACAAGGAAAGAGCATCAAAGTTTTTTTTAATAACTTGTCTAGAATGATTTGAATATCTTGTATGATTCCAACTTGAATTGATCCATGTATGGTTTAAATGATTGAGGCTGCTCTCTCAGAAAAAGTATTCCTTAGAATTACATCTTAAGAGTTAACCCTCACAAAACCACAAAAAACGTGTCTTAGTTTTATTTTTTCTTTTATTTCTGCACAAATTGTGTCAAATTCAGTATGTTAGTATCGGACTACTATATGGAAGTTGATAAGGGACCTTATCATCTAAATGGTCACGTTTGAGGTGACCACACGTGCTTTCAATAAATAGGTCACGTCTGAGGTGACAAAAAGTTAAAAAAAAGGATAACGTCTGAGGTGATCCAAAAGGTTTTAAGTAATAATGATCATGTCTGTGATGATCAAGTGTTCAAAATGTTAAATCAACAATTTAAAAGGGTCTAAAAGTCAAATGGTCATAAAGTTAGAAAAATTTAAAGAGTATGACCCATTCGCATGACTGGACCCTGAGTATGGACCAATCATGCGAATAGACCATACTCATGCATTAAACAATAGAATGGACATGAGTATGGACCATTAACCCGAATGACTTATACGAATGAGCCATTCGGCCGATTGAGAGTAGGAGAATGAACAAGTCGCACGACTGACCTCTAGTCGGACGACTGAAGGTGAGCGATTGATCCAGTGGCACGACTTAGGTACATTCGCCCGAATGGAATGAGCGTATGAGTTGAGTCATACGATTGAATTCACATTCAGTATAATAGAGGGGGAGTTGGTCGCATAGACTCATCACTCCAAAATTAGCCCTAATTCGCACGACTAACGTTACTCTGCCAAATTTTCATTCGATCTCACTATATCTCAGATTGTTGTGAACTGACGATTTCAACTGACTTTACATGTATAATGCGGTTCAATCCAACAGTGCGTCATTCAATTTAACTCTAAAATCGATACATTCGGCCCAAAACAAGAAACGAGACCTGTTGGACTAAGTTGCCCAATTAAAATAAGCCAACAACTGAAATCAATTTATCAGGGATTAAATACAATGATTGCGAGTCAAATGAACCAAAACATGACATCAAATGATAAGAATTGGTCAAAACTTGAATTTGAATTGAACAGTAGTCTGATATGCGACTGGACAGATGATGAACTTCAGTCGCAGGACTGAGTAGTGCAAACAGCTAAATCGCACGATTGAATCATGCGTGAGAGTCCACGCACACGACTGATATACACGACTGAGTATTCATACATGTGAGCTCAGTCGCATGACCAGTCGTACGTATGGAGTAATTCGCACACGACTAGATCTAAGTCGCCCTACTCATTCGCACGACTAGATCTCAGTCACACAGTCTCATTCGCACGACAGATCAAAAAGGGAATATTTTCAAGTCCAAGTGATTCAAGATATTCTTAATCAACGGATACTAACATTTTTTTTGTAACAGATGGCAAGTCGGTGGACCATGAGCACTAAGCACAATATCTGTGCTCATCTGGATCAGTCATCCACACATGCTCCTGACTTTTCTAGTATCATCTCATTTCTCAGGAGATCAAGATTCTTTTACCCAATCTCTACTCCATGTACATCGTAGGGTTCTATTCAGCAGGTCTTCTGGGAAGGCGCTGTAGTTGATAGATCCTTAGAGTCTAATTGTATCCGTAGTTCTATATTTGGAGAGGCCATTGAGATCACTGAGGATGATCTCAGGACGGTGTTGCAGTTTGGGGACGACGCTGACTGTTTCTTGGCTGATTTTCGCAAAGGGAGAGGTGTGAGATGGGAGATCGCGGCCGAAGGGGTGGGTGTGGGGCTAGGGTTTTGTTTTATTTAATTTTAATTACATATTTACCCTTTTAGCCCTTGTAATTTGTATTTTATAAAAACTAGGCTTTAAACTCTTTGTAAAGTGTTTTTAACTTCATAATATAAAGATATAAACTTATGAAAATCATTATATATCTTATCTTTATAAAAACACAAGACATACGAATATATAGGCATATTTCCGCGTTACGCGTTTAATTTTCTAATTAACCTTTTAAGAACGTGTAAACACATAAACATAACCCATAATCACATAATCAATTAGATTCACATTAAATTAACATTATCCATTATTATTAGGTCACCAACGTTAAACGACAACTAGTGTGTGCTCACGACACGTGTATACAAGACTTAACGGAACTAACGGAGTATGGTAACGGAAATTTACCGGATGTCATATTATCCCCATGTTGAAAGAATATTCATCCCGAAAATTGCGTTACATGGTGAGAGTGTCCATCACTGGTCTACTGCATTGGCACACAGAAATCGAAATCGAGTGAGTTTTGGATGAGTTGTCACATCTCATCCCCATGTTGAAAGAAATTTCGTCCCGAAATTTAAATCAATACCTTCGTCTGCTGGCATCGTCCCTTTGAATAGCTGGGGTACTTAAGCTTCATTTGATCTTCCCGTTCCCATGTGAATTCCGGTCCACGTCGCGAATTCCAACGGATTTTAACAATAGGTATCTTGCTTTGCTTAAGTGTTTTCACCTCACGGTCCATCACCTCACTATTTCTTCGATAAAATGAAATGTTCATCCACTTGAATTTCTTCTAGTGGTACGACCATTGTTTCATCAGTTATGCACTTCTTCAGTTTGACACGTGAAATACATCATGGATTCCACTTAGCGAATCAGGTAGGGCTAATCGATAGGCTACTGGACCTATTCTTTCCACTATCTCAAATGGTCCAACGTACCTCGGATTTAGTTTCCCTCGTTCCCAAACCGAACTACGCCTTTCCATGGTGAGACTTTCAACAAAAACCTGTCACCAACCTGAAACTCTAAACATTTCATCTCTTGTCAGCATAACTCTTTTGTCTGTCTCGCGCTGCAGCCATACGGTTCCGTATCTTATAATCTTCTCAGTCGTCTCATGAATTAACTCGGACCTGTTATCTGACTATCACCTATTTCTGCCATACAGCGCCTCGAAAGGTGCTGCCTGTATGCTAGTATGATAACTGTTGTTATAAGAAAACTCCACCAATGGTAGGTGAATTCCCAGTTATTCCCGAAGTCAATCACACAAGCACGTAGCATATCTTCCAACGTCTGTATAGTACGTTCACTCTGACCATCCGTCTATGGATGATATGCAGTACTCATATCCAACGTGTACCCAAAGATTTCTGCAATGATTGCCAGAAATGTGACGTGAAACGAGCGTCACGATCGGAATAATTGAGACCGGTACTCCATTTCTCGAAACGATCTCTTTAAGGTACAATCGGGTTAATTTCTCCATCTTATCAGTTTCCTTAATTGCAAGGAAGTGAGCAGACTTTGTCAATCGATCCACAATAACCCATATAGTGTCACAACCAGTACTAGTCTGGGGTAGCTTAGTAATAAAATCCATGGAGATCTATTCCCATTTCCACATCGGAATCTCGGGTTGTTGTAACAATCCGGATGGTTTTTGATATTCCACTTTTACCTTCGAGCAGGTCAAACACTTGCTCACATACGTAGCTACATCCACTTTCATGTTGGGCCACCAATAGTGAGCCTATTGGTCATGATACATCTTGTCGATCCAGGATGTATAGAATACTTAGATTTGTTGACTTGCTCATAACTAAATCTCTCAGATTTCCATGAACAGGCACCCAAAGTCTATCCATGAAATACCGAATCCATCATCTTTCACCAATAGCTGTTTATCCATTCCCCTTAGCAATTCAGAACCAATATTTTCTACTTTTAAGCTTCTATCTGTGCCTCCTTAACTTGTTCGGGCAGTTGGGTACTGATAGTAAGCTGTAAAGCTCGCACCCGTCGGGGTTTAGCTGTTTCCTTCTGCTTAAAGCATCAGCAACTACGTTCGCCTTTCCGGATGATACTTAATTGCGCAATCATAATCATTTAGTAGTTCCACCCAACGTCGCTACCTCATATTCAACTCTTTTTGCTCAAAGATATGTTGAAGACTCTTGTGATCGGTGTAGATAGTGCACTTGGTACCGTAAAGTAATGTCTCCAGATCTTTAAGGCAAAAACTACTGCACCCAATTCTAAGTCATGGGTGGTATAGCTCTTCTCATGAACCTTTAGTTGTCTCGAGGCGTAGGCTATCACGTTATCTCGTTGCATCAAGACACAACCCAATCCTTGAATGGATGCATCGCAATACACCACAAAGTCATCTGTTCCCTCTGGTAATGCTAATATCGGGGCAGTACATAGTTTTTGTTTTAATAATTGGAAAGCTGATTCTTGACTCTCAGTCCTTTGTATGTCATTCCTTTATGACTCAAGGCTGTGAGAGGTTTTGCGATCTTAGAAAATCCTTCTATGAATCGGCGGTAATATCCTGCTAATCCTAGAAATTGTTATCTCGCTCGGCGTTTTGGGTGTAGTCCAATCTTATCGCCACAATTTTGGCAGGATCGACATGTATCCCTCCTCATTAACAATAGACCTAGGAATTGTACTTCTCTTATCCAAAAGTCAGATTTTGAGAATTTAGCATATAGCTGCTCATTTTTCAACAGTTCCAAGATCATTCGTAAGGGCTCTTCATGCTCCTCCTTGGTCCTAGAATATATCAGTATATCATCGATGAACACGATGACAAACAAATGATCAAGATAAGGTTTGCACACGCGGTTCATGAGGTCCATGAACACAACAAGTGCATTAGTCAACCCAAAAGGCATGACCAAGAACTCATAATGACCATAACGAGTACGAAACGCAGTCTTGGGAATGTCTTCTTCTCGAACTCTGAGTTGATGATAACCAGATCTGAAGTCAATCTTCGAATAATAGCTTGATCCTTGAAGCTGATCAAACAGGTCGTCAATAGGAGGTAAAGGGTATGGGTTCTTGACTGATACTTTGTTTAACTCTCTACAATCGATGCACATCCGGAACGTGCCATCCTTCTTCTTAACAAAGAGAACAGGAGCTCCCCAAGGTGATCTACTAGGTCGAATAAAGCCCTTATCCAAAAGCTCCTGAAGTTGTGACGACAACTCCTGTAGTTCGTTCGGTGCCAATCGATAGGTGCCCTAGCAATCGGAGGTGCGCCGGGAGTCAACTCAAACCGGAATTCCACTTGGCGGTGAGGTGGTAATACAGGAAGATCCTCTTGGAACACCTCTGGAAAGTCGCGTACTACGGGAATATCCTCCATTCTCTTTTCTCCTGTCTGCTTATAGGTTACAAGTGCTAGGATAGCCACACGGCCCTTTCGTAACAACTTTGGGCTTTCATGAATGAGATGATGCCTATCACAGCACCACTCCTATCACCCCTGACGGTAAGAATTTGGTCACTAACCGGAATCCGTATGATCTTCTCATGACATATGACTTCTGCTTGCTTGCTAGAGAGCCAATCCATGCCTATCACAACATCAAAACTTCGTAGCGTAATAGGCATCAGATCTATAGTGAAAGTATGACGAGCAAGTTCTATCTTACAATCTTTAAGGATATGCGTTACATGGATTTGTTTACCGTCGGCTAATTTCACAGTGTATTTAGATTCTAAGGCAGAGGGTATATCACTTAAAAGACTACAGAACTTTAAGGACACAAAACTCCTATCGGCTCTAGTATCAAATAGTACCGTAGCAAAACAACCTTAACAGAGAAGCTACCAGTAACAGTTGTGCGATCATTTAGAGCCTCACCTGAGCCAATGACGAAGGCTCTCCCCTTGGCTCCATCTTATTGTCGCCATTTCCAGTACCATTTCCACCATTGTTGTTATTATTACCATTGTTACTGTTGTTACCCATGGTTGTTGGTGTTATTGTTGTTATTGTTGCCATTTCCGTTCCTCCTTAGTTGTGGGCAGTTTCGCTTGTAATGCCCTTCTTTCCCACATTCAAAACAACCCTTGGGAGTTTCTTGAGGTTGTTGTGGCCTCCTCACCAGTTCACCACGACAATCCTTCGTAGCGTGTCCAATTTTTCCACAACATTGACACTTGAAGCTCACACCTTCCCACATGATGGTAATTACATCGAGTACACTTCGGATGTCTCCCACCATAACCACTAGGTCCTTGATTATTTGCAGGCATCTGGTTGGGGTTACGGTTATTGTCAAACCTCCGCTTGTGCTGCTCAACCGGCTGTTGTTGTGCTGCTGAGATTGAGGTTGACCACTGGAAGATGATGCTTTGGTGTTGTTAGCATTATCCCCTTTCTTTTGTTGTCGGGCACGCTTGCCACAGCGCCCCGTTTGGGTAGACGTCCTTGCTCCACGGCTTGGTCAGTTAGCCTGTGAGCTAGCTAGCTGATGGCTTGCTGAATTGTGGCTGGATTGGAAGCAGTTACCATACTTTGGATTTCAGGTACCAATCCCCGTATGTAATGCTCTATCCTTTTATGCACCTCATTCACCATTCCCGGCACAAAGTTGCTAATTCTTGGTTCTGGTGGTGTAAGCCTGAATTTTCGAGCCCTGCATTTTCAGTTGCCAGAACTCCATCTCTAACTTCTGTACTTCGCTGCGAGGACAGTACTCCTCGGTCATCATTGCTTTGAACTCCTCCCATGGAAGTCCATTCGACATCGCTTGTCTAGCATCTGGACTTGCGCGTTCCACCAAGACAGAGCAGCACCCTCTAAAGTCCCAGTGGCATACTTTACTTGATCCGCTGGTGGACAGTTACATTTGGAGAAAACAAACTCAGTCTTCTCGAACCAGTGTACAAGCCTACAGCACCCTCTGTACCGCTGTAGGTGTATGGTTTACAGCCCATGAAGGACTTGTAGGTACACACTGGTGGTCATGTTTTAACACAACACACATTAATCAAACATCCCCTACAGTTATAAAGGATATCAGATTTATCTTTCTATCATTGTTTACTTGCTGGCTGACCCGCGTGGGCAGCAGCCACTACCGCATGAACATGCTCATTAATTAGAGCAGCTAATTCTGCGGGAGTCATGTTAATAGCACCACCACCTTGTTCTCCGGTGCCACGTCCACGTCCGCGTCCACGACCACGTCCACGGGCGTCCATTCTTTTCACTTTACATTCACAAATACAATAATGAGTACATCAAACATATTTAACTCATTGAAGCGTAGTAAACAGTAAACAAAAGGAATAACGAATCATCACAACCACAACATTCATAACCAAAAATAATAACCAAAGTAAATAAATTACAAATGAGTCACAATGTATTTAGCAATGTCAAAATTGAAGTTTTTCGTTCGTGTGGGGAAACAACCCTTCCCACATAGGTTTCAAAATGAAAACACTACGTAGTCTAAGTCATATAAATAAGTCAATCGACAACATCTGACCCATCACTATCATCCTCCATCTCCTCCGGTTCCTCCTCCTCGGATGCTCCTCATCCTCAGGGTCTGCTGCAGGAGCAGGAGCTATAGCAATCTGAAGTGCCGCTAGCTGAGCTTCTAAAATGGCAATCCTATTATCGGCTACGGCATCCCACTGTTCACGAGCAGTCACGCGCCCTTGGAGTGCCATAAGACCATCTTGCATATAGTGACAACCGTTCAGGGTCTTCCCGTGTTGTTCCTCGAGTTCATCCAGTTGGTGTCTCAGGTTGTACACCTCTTGCTATAGTGTACAGACATCACCCGTGAGTCGCCTTACTCGATGCTGTTCAGTATCCAGTGCAGCCATTAGTGCAGCAATCAGTTGCTCGTTGGACTGCACCGTTCGTGGGAGCGAAGGCATGGGTTGATTGGCATTGTTCCTAGTCCTTGGCTTTGGGACAGGTACACGCTCCCTAAACATGATATGGTCAACAAATCTAGGATAGGAACGCCAGTCTCGCGAAGGGTCACGCTTCATCAATGCAAATGGTTGATCCCAGTCAATCTCTTCTCGGGGATAAGCCAGTCGGGGCCAATCGAATCCATCATTAGGTACAGGTGCGGGAGGTGGGGATTCAGATCGTGTAGGTTATTCAGGTCGTTTACCCGGAGCTCTCGAAGACGATGCCATGCTGCAGAGAGTGTGACGTGTATGCCAATGAGTATACAGTAGATGAGAATAAGGCACAGGTACTAATTAACTGTGTGCGGTTATAGTCTAGTGTGTATGCAACCTAGTTCCCTATAACCATGGCTCTGATACCATCTGTCACACCCTGAAAATCCACTTGCGGAGTTTTACCGCGAGGCATGTGAACAAACCAGGATCACAATGAATAGTTACTCAGAACGACTCTATATGCCATAATTTAAATGAAATCAACCCAAAGTAAATAACTTAAACAATGCGGAAGCGTTTTGAAAACAACTCAAAGAAATAAAAGTATAATTGTGGACAAACACGTGCCAATCCCAAAGAGAATCATTAATTATTAAAATGATAAAACTTGTCTTGAAGACCGTGTCATAGAATTCAGTGGACCATGCAGTGCTCCTATGGCAAGCAAGCTAATGACCTGAGAATAGCATACTAAAAATGTCAACACAATGGTTGGTGAGTTCAAGAGATATTCAAACACAAACAATTTAATAATAGAGATGTACAACTAGCGTATTGTAATAGATAGCTAGTCCATTAAATAATATTATTTCATAGTGATTTCGCAATTGAAGCTGACTGTGTTACGTTGTTGCCTCCTGCCACGACTTAACAGGTCGTGACAATGTTAATTATGACAACTTGCACCCGGTTGACCTCGAGTCACACAGGTGGGGCTCGTCAACCCAGTAGTACTACCCAAATTTTCCCGCTAATCAATATTAACAATTCGAAAGTGTGAGGACTTTTCCATGATATCAACACTATACAATATTGTACACAACTTGAATACATAAGCGTTCGTGATTTACCAGTATGCTATCTCCCCCAAAGAGAGTAAAAAAAAAGTGGGGCATGAACTCACCTGATATACGTTTAGATACACAGAGTTTGACTTGTCAAACAGAATACAGACAACCTTCAGAGGTTACCTAGATCATATAAGTGCATGAGTACGTGTAATAAAAGAACAGTGAAACCCTAAGTACACTACAACCAAGGACTCAAGATTTCAAACAAACGACATGTTTGACCTAGTTGACCCGTTTGACCCGTTGGTGACTTTATGTGTTTTAAACCATTCAAGTAATCATACACATATATCATACATAGTTAACATTTAAATAGACCATATGTATGCTATATCATGCAGGTGTAACACTTGGATCATCATACAACCAAGTATCATACAAGTCATGCGAATCTAGAACTTTAACATATTCACTAGTTATAACACAACTGTGACATCCGGTAAATTTCCGTTACCAAGCTCCGTTAGTTCCGTTAAGTCTTGCATACACGTGTCGTGAGCACAAACTAGTTGTCGTTGAACGTTGGTGACCTAATAATATGAATAATGTTAATTTGTTGTGAATCTAAGTGATTATGTGAATATTGGGTTATGTTTATGTGTTTAGACATTTATAAACGTTACTTAAAGAATTTATCGCGTAACGCTGAAACGTGTCTATTTATTCGTATGTCTTGTGTTTTTATAAAGATAAGATATATAATGAACTTTATAAGTTTATATCTTTATATTATGAAGTTAAAAACACTTAAAAAGAGTTTAAAACTTAGTTTTACAAAATACCAAAACTCAAGGGTTTAAAGGTAAATATGTAAATTAAATATTAATAAAACAAAAATTCCAACCCTAACCCCCCATCGGCCGCGATTTCATTCTTCTCCATCTCCCCACTTCGAATTCAGCTAGAACAACATAATACCTGCGATTTTGGATCGATTTCAAGGCATACATCTCGTGGGAATCATCAATGCAAGTTAACACAAGTTTTAAGGTTAGTTTTTTTCGAGTTTTTGTGAAGGGTTAATTAGGGCCGAACCCTAGATTCGAAATTAGTCCTGGTTGGGTCGAATTGGTGTTGTTTGATGATGTTAACATGTTAGTTAGATTGTATACATGTTAGTTAACGTCGATTATGCAAGAATTCTATGTTTAGTGGATTGATCATGAAATTGGTTTTGAAGCAAACCCTAATTCGGGATTATTGTGATTATGCATGATGGATGATGTTGATGAATGCTTGATGATTATTGGGTTGTATGAATGTTAGAATACGTTGATTATGCAAGAAAGTGGGATTTTGATGCATTTTTCATAGGTACTAAGAATAGTAACTTTATTTTGCATGTAGTAGTGATCTAGTGATGGATTGATGTTATGGAGGGTTCATGATATAATTAGATACTAGATTGTTGTTATGATGCTAGAAATCTCTAATTTGATGATGTTGATCATAGCTTGCCAAAAGTAGAAACTTTTGTTTATGAAGATTGTTAGATGAGATGTTTAAGTGCTGTTGATCATGTCTAGATGTTAGTATGAGCTTGAATTGGTATATTATTGATGAATTCATGTATGTTTTGGATGTTTGATAGATTTTGGGATTCTTTCTTTCCCAAAAGGAAACTTTATGGGTGTAAACGTTGAAGTATGATGTTATGATCATGTTTGGAATGATAGGAACTTGCTATATGTTTCAAGGATGGATTCTAGTGTGATAGAACGTTTTAAATTAGTTGTATGGCATGTTGATAATTGGAATTGGTAATCATGTAGGTTTGGATGTTGTGTAGTAGTAGGACATCATGCTTGGGTCTGGTAATTGATTGTTGTGATGTTGTGAATGCAATGTATGTGCTTAAAGAATTTGGTTGTGATCATTATACACGCGTGCGGATCTGAGGCCCCTACTTAGTGGGATTGGCAGGGTTTAGGATGTGAAGTCGTGAGTGGCTTCACATGGCATGGATGAATGGTTGAACCTTGTATGGCATGTTAGTTGTTTTGTCGCTAGTGGTTATGTTAATGTTCTAGATTCGCATGATTTGTATAGTACTTGATTGTATGATGATCTATGTGATCACCTGGTTGAGATAGCATATGTATGATACTAATTGAATGTTAATCATGTATGTTGTATGTGCTTTTGGCTTTATTTGAATTATAACTCAAATGTCACCAACGGTCAAAACGACGGGTCAACTAGGTCAAACGTGTCTATTTTTTCTGGAAGCTTGAGTTTTTGGTTTTGGGTATGATTAGGGTTTCACATGTCTTTTATTTACACGTACTTATGTACTCATGATCTAGGTAACCTGTGAAGGTTGGCTATCCTCGCGTTTTTCAAATAAACCCTAAGTACCTTCGCATACATCAGGTGAGTTCATGCCCCACTCTTTACTTAATCTCTTTTGGGGGAGATAGCATACTGGTATTTATACGAACGCTTTCATTATTTAAGTTGTGTAAATATTAATAGTACTGTTTTACCATGAGAAAAGTCCTCACCACTTTTGAATTGTTAATATTTAATAGCGGGGAAACTTGGGTAGTACTACTGGGTCTGACGAGCCCCACCTGTGGACTCGAGGTCAACGGGTGCAATTTGTCCTATTGATCATTGTCACGACATGGTAAGTCCGTGACAGGACGCAACAACTATCACAGTCAGCTTCAATTGCAAATCACTATGTATTAATATTTACTGATAATAGACTAGCTATCTTACCATACACTGCTTAAATTTATCGCAACGGTTTACATGTTTATTGAACTCAAACTCTTGAACTCACAACCTATGTGTTGACATTTTAGTATGCTTTTCTCAGGTCCTTAACTTGCTTGCCATAGGAGCACTGCACGGTTCACTGCATTTTAAGACACCATGCTTCAAGACAATCTGACATTCTAACAATTATAGTTTACTTTTTGGGTTGGCACTTGTTTTGCCTTAGTTATACTTTATTGACTTGGGTTGTTTTCAAAAACGCTTCCGCATTGTTTAAAGTTGGTATTTTGGTTAAATGTTTAAATTATGGCATTTAGAGTCGTTCTGAGTAACTATTGACTGTGATCCTGGTTGTTCACACGCTCGTGGTAAAACTCGCAAGTGGATTTAGAGGGTGTGACACAACTAACATGTCACACAAAGATCAAACCACTCACTACATTCCATGTCAAGCCACTCACGACTTCACATCCAAAACCTGCCAATCCTACTAAGTAGGGCCTCAGATTCGCATGCATGTATGATGATCATAACCATAATCATTAATCATATGCATTGCATCACAACAATCAATCACCAATCCCAACATGATGTCCTACTACTAATCAACATCCAAATCATACATGATCATCAATGTCCAAATATCATTCATGATTACCCTGGCATCACATACAACCAAATTACCATGTTCTACCACATTAGAATCTATTCATGATCATACTAACATGTTCCTAACATCCCAAACATGTTCAGCTATCATTTTTCAGACTTTAGGCAAATAAAGTTTCCTTTTGGGAAAGTACATCCCAACATCTAAACCATCCAACGTATTCATGAATCATCATAATTATACTATCTCAAGCTCATAACAATATCTAGACATGATCAACATTGCCTAATCACCGTAATCTAACCATCTCATAAACAAAAGTTTCTACTTTGGCAAGCTATGAACCAACAACATCCATTCAAAGATTTCTAGCATTCATAACAACAATCTAGCAACTAATCATCATCATGAACACGTCCATAACATCATTCCATCACTAGATCATCATTACATGCAAAATAAAGTTACTATTAGTAACCTATGAACACCAACTTCAATTCACCAATTTCTTGCAAAAACAATGTATCCTAACATTCATACAACCTACTAATCATCATACATTCATCAAATAGTCATCCTCATGCATACTCATAGCATTTTCGAACTCGGGTTTGTTTCATACACAAAGTTCATGATCAATCCACTAAAAACATAGAATTCATGCATAATGACGTTAACTAACATGTATTCAATCTAACTAACATACTAACATCATCAACCAACATCATTTCGACCCCGTGAAGGCCAATCACGAATTGGGTTCGGCCCTAAACAAAACTCACAAAACATGAAAAATCTAACATTTAAACGTGTATTAACTTGCAATTGATGATTCCTACGTGTATATGCCTTGTAATCGAATCAAATGATGTTTTGATGCTTGATCTTGGCTTATTTTCACAAAGGGAGAGGTGTGAGATGGGAGATCGCGGGCCGAAAGGGTGGGGTGGGGCTAGGGTTTTGTTTTATTTAATTTTTAATTTACATATTTACCCTTTTAGCCCTTTGTAATTTGTATTTTATAAAAACTAGGCTTTAAACTCTTTGTAAGTGTTTTTAACTTCATAAAATAAAGATATAAACTTATAAATCATTATATTCTTATCTTTAAAGAAACACAAGACATACGAATAAATAGGCATATTCCGCGTTACGCGATTAATTTCTAATTAACCTTTTAAGAAGTGTAAACACCTAAACATAACCATAATCACATAATCAATATGATTCACATAAATTAACATTATCCATTATTATTAGGTCACCGACGTTAAACGAGAAACTAGTGTGTGCTCACGACACGTGTATACAAGACTTAACAGAACTAACGGAGTTTGGTAATGAAAATTTACCGAATGTCACAAATTGTATTGTATTGTATTGTATTGTATTGTATTGTATTGTATTGTATGTATTGTATTGGTGTATTGTATTGTATTGTGTATTGTATTGTATTGTGTATTGTATTGATGATTGTATTGTATTGTATTGTATTATTGTATTGTATTGTATTGTATTGTATTGTAGTATGTATTGTATTGTATTGTATTGTATTGTATTGTATTGTATTGGTATGTATTGTATTGTATTGTATTTTGTATTGTATTGTATTGTGTGGGGTATGTGTTGTATTGTGTTGTATTGTGTGTATTGTGTTGTATTGTGTTGTATTGTGTTGTATTGTTGTATTGTGTTGTATTGTGTTGTATTGTGTGATTGTGGGTATTGTGTTGTATTGTGTTTGTATTGTGTTGTATTGTGTTGTATTGTGTTGTATTGTGTGTATTGTGTTGTATGTGTTGTATTGTGTTGTATTGGTTGTATGTGTTGTATTGTGTTGTATTGTGTTGTATGTGTTGTATTGTGTTGTATTGTGTTGTATTGTGGTTGTATTGTGTTGTATTGTGTTGTATGTGTTGTATTGTGTTGTATTGTGTGTATTGTGTTGTATTGTGTTGTATTGTGTTGTATTGTGTTGTATTGTGTTGTATTGTGTTGTATTGTGTTGATTGTGTTGTATTGTGTTGTATTGTGTTGTATTGTGTTGTATTGTGTTGTATGTGTTGTATTGTGTTGTATGTGTTGTATTGTGTTGTATTGTGTTGTATTGTGGTGTATTGTGTTGTATTGTGTTGTATTGTGTTGTATTGTGTTGTATTGTGTTGTATTGTGTTGTATGTGTTGTATGTGTTGTATTGGTTGTATTGTGTGTATTGTGTTGTATTGTGTTGTATTGTGTTGTATTGTGTTGTATGATGAATTGTATTGTGTGTATTGTGTTGTATTGTGTTGTATTGTGTTGTATTGTGTTGTATTGTGTTGTATTGTGTTGTATTGTGTTGTATTGTGTTGTATTGTGTTGTATTGTGTTGTATTATGTTGTATTGTGTTGTATTGTGTTGTATTGTGTTGTATTGTGTTGTATTGTGTTGTATTGTGTTGTATTGTGTTGTATTGTGTTGTATTGTGTTGTATTGTGTTGTATTGTGTGTATTGTGTTGTATTGTGTTGTATTGTGTTGTATTGTGTTGTATTGTGTTGTATTGTGTTGTATTGTGTTGTATTGTGTTGTATTGTGTTGTATTGTGTTGTATTGTTTTGTATTGTTTGTATTGTGTTGTTATGTGTTGTTTGGTTTGTATTGTGTTGTATTGTGTTGTATTGTGTTGTTGTGTTGTATGTGTTGTATTGTGTGTATTGTGTTGTATGTGTTGGTATGTGTTGTATGTGTTGTATTGTGTTGTATTGTGTTGTTTGTGTTGTATGTGGTGTATTGTGTTGTATTTGTTGTATTGTGTTGTATGTGTGTTTGTGTTGTATTGTGTTGTATTGTGTTGTATTGTGTTGTATTGTGGTGTATTGTGTGGATTGTGTTGTATTGTGTTGTATTGGGTTGTATGTGTTGTATTGTGTTGTATGTGTGTATTGTGTTGTATTGTGTTGTATTGTGGGTATTGTGTTGTATTGTGTGTATTGTGTTGTATTGTGTTGTATTGTGTTGGTATTGTGTTGTATGTGTTGTATTGTGTTTGTATTGTGTTGTATTGTGTTGTATTGTGTGTATTGTGTTGTATTGTGTGTATTGTGTTGTATTGTGTTCTGTATTGTGTTGTATTGTGTTGTATTGTGTTGTATGTGTTGTATTGTGTTGTATGTGTTGTATGTGTGTGTATTGTGTGTTTGTGTTGTATTGTGTGTATTGTGTTTTTAGTGGTTGTTGATTGTGTTGTATTGGTTGTATGTGTTGTATGTGTTGTATAGTGGTTTGTATGGTTGGATTGTGTTGTATTGTGTTGTATTGTGTTTATTGAGGTTGTATGTGTTTGTATTGTGTTGTATTGTGTGTATTGTGTTGTATTGGTTGTATTGTTGGTATTGTGGTGTATTGTGTTGTATTGTGTTGTAGTGTTTGATGTGGGTATTGTGTTGTATTGTTTTTTTTGGGGGTGTTTTGTATTGTGGTTGTATTGTGTTGTATTGTGTTGTATTGTGTTGTATTTGAAGGATTCTGTGTGCCCAAGACACTTAGAAAATGGATGTGGTTAATACGTTATGATCCAAGTCGGGTTATACCCAATAACAAGCTTAGCAAACACCAATTTATGTTTAATTGATGATATGATCATGCAATTAAATATTTACACCAATTTAGAAAATAGGTTTCTAAATAAATTGCATAAGAGATGGAACAAATTATAAGGATAATTTGTTGATGTGTATTGTTATTCTTGTCATTTAAAAGGGGTTTAAATAACACTAATAACACATGAGTGTACTTTAATTAAATTCTTTAATTAAAGAGCACATATGTCACACTTATAAATAATGTCTAGGGAGTAACCTTTTATTGTGTGACATATGTCTAGTGACAACATGTTATGTGTTACAAAATTAAAAGGGGGAACCTTTTCAAACTTGTTTTGTTTGGCCGCCCCCTTTAATTTGATAGGACCAAATGTGTCTTGAAAACACACACATACATTTACTAGCAATACACTCAATTAAAACACACTCTTCCAAGACATGCAAAACACAAAAGCTCTCTCCTCTCTCTCTCTCTCAAGTTTCGGAACTGGGCAGCAGATTTGAAGATCTTGGAGATCGATTTTGTGTTGAAATTGGTGGTGTTCTTCCTAACAAGAAGGTGTCTTGCGAAGAGCTTGGGGTAAACACACTTGAGGTCTTCTTCCTTGAAGTCTTGGCCACGATTTGAGCATCCAAACACTATCTTCCTTGGTCGTTTTGCTACTGAAAAAGGTAGTTATCACAGCTCATTGAAGCTGTGATTTATGTTGTTTTAGATTTGCTAATAGCTTGTTCATTCACATATCAAAGATCCTATTGGTTTGGGTTTTCGTTTTCCATCTTAAAACAGCTTATAGAACACGTTTTTTTTGATTATAAACATGTTATAATCCTTAACATCCGCTGCGTTTTCTGAAAGTATAAAAGGTTAAACTATGTTTTGTGTTCTATTAACCCGACAATGGCATCAAGAGCGGTTATGTGGATGACTTGCTTGTTTTGTCTTTAAAATTGGTTTTAAGGAATGATTATAAGCTTAGTATAGGCTGGTTTGGGCTGCTAAGTTCATATGATATGAAACCCCAATCTTTCAAAGTCATATCACACATGCTTGTGATTAAACTTTGAAAGATATACATGTTTGTTGTTTGTTTTGTATGGACAAAATAAAACCGAAATTTCAGTTTATGTTGGCTGAAATTTCGTGGTTTTAAGAGGGGTTTTCATTATGTTTTGGATGATATGATAGATGCTTGTTTTAGTGCAACCTAGCCATTGACCTTGTGGTTGTTTGGATGTTTGTAATGGTTGTATTCATTCATTCAATTTGGTTGTAATATTTGTGTTTATTCATTTGGGTTGTAATTATTCATTCATTTGGTAATGTAATAATAGATTAGGTTCATTTCCTTTACTAGAAAAATGTATTAGGATACAATTTTGTAAAAGGAAGATGTACAAGATCAAGACCCAAAGATGGACACAAAGACACAAAAAAACATGGAGCATTTGGATGTGGTTTCTAGTGGGAGGTCTTGGAACCTTTGTGATATGTTTGACCCTTAGAAAGACCATAGACAACACTTGTGATGGCAAACAAGTGTTGTCAACATAAGGGCTATGGTTATGCACATATTATTGTTAATGTTTATGCTTGGTTGATTGTTTGTTGTCTTGATTGTGGTTGATATTTGGATATTCTAAGCAAACTTACTAACAATCTTAACAAGCTGAAAATATTGGTTCTTTAAAGTTAATAAAAGTTATTAAAATGGTTTAATGATTTTAAAGATTAAAATTGGTTTTAATCAAAGGACCATAGGGTATCTTGTATTTGAAAGCATACAAGTACAAGTACATAGAGTTTTCTAAACTAGAATTAAGAAATCTCTAATATTTTAAACGAGATCAACACCGTCCTTTTACACAACACTTGAGTCACTTGGGAACTCTTAGTGGGATAAAGGTCACCCACCATTTTGAGGGAACTTGTGATTTGAGGTGAGAATGCCTCACTTATGGGATAAAGGTCACCTAACCATTTGTTTTGGCAAACTCACACGTGGGTGTAAGTAGGATGTCTTGATTTGCAAACCATGTTAAATGGATCACCTACAATGTGGTTTCCAAATGGTGTTGATGGGATTTCATGCCGACTTTACATATGATGTTCAAGAGTCGATCCCATACCTCTAGAAGTTGCAAATGGTTGCAATCGTCAAACGTTGACCACCTTATTAATTTAAAACGTGGGATAAGGTCACCTAACCACAATTTAAATGTATATTGGGTTCTAGATTTTAATATGAAAAGTCTTGTAAGACATTTGTTATTAAAATTACAATATCGAAAATACTAAATAAAACTTTGTTAAATTTTGTAGATGGCCTCTAATAATGATAATTCCGATAACTCATCCGCGTCCAACCAATCCCTACGAGCGATCCTCCAAAGGAACGTCTAAACCATAACAACTTCATCGATTGGTATCGAAACTTGAGAATTGTTCTCAAGCAAGAGAGACGATCGTATGTTTTAGACGACCCTGTCCCCGATCAACCTAACGAGGATGATGAGGAGGCCTTAACGATTGGCTGAAATACACTGAGGACTCCGTCCAAGTGTCTTGTCTCATGCTAGCGAGCATGACTCCGGATCTCCAAAAGGAGTATGAACATCACGGAGCTTACGACATGATAACCCAGCTAAAGGAAACGTTCCAACAGCAAGCAAGGGTTGAGCGGTTCGAAACGGTTCGAGCGCTCCATGCATGTCGTATGGACGACAATCAATCTGTTTCATCTTATGTACTTAAGATGAAAAGTCACATTGACCGCCTCGAGAGGCTTAATTGTTCTCGAAGGAATTGGCCACGGATTTGATCCTCAATGGCCTTACCAAAGGTTCGAGACATTCGTGTTGAACTACAACATGAATGCTTGGGATAAAAGCATTGGTGAGCTTCACTCAATGCTCAAAACGGCCGAGGCGGCCATGGGTAAAAGGGTTTTACCCGTTCTCACCATTAATGAAGGTGGGAACAACAAAAGGCCTCGTCCCGCACCCAAGGCAAAGGTTGCCAAGGGTAAGGGACCTGCTTGGGGAAAAGGGAAGGGGTGGCAAGGGTGCCACCCAAACGCAAGAGAAGAAGCAAAAGGTTGCTACAAATGACCCATGCTTCAAGTGTGGGGAGATTGGACATTGGGCAAGGAATTGTCCTGTCCATCTCCAAGAGTTGAAAGCAAGAGGGATGCCGGGCAGACCTCAGGTACAATATACATGATTCATATTGATCTTAATGTTACATCTTCTAACACATGGGTATTGGATACCGGATGTGGAACTCACATTTGCAATTTGTTGCAGGGGTTCACAAGAAGTAGGGACTTCAAACAAGGGGATGTTAGCCTCTTCATGGGAATGGAACTAAAGTCTTAGTTGAAGCTCGTGGAGACTACATCCTGAGACTTCCAAGTGGTTTGGAAGTATTTTGAAGAATGTTTTGTATGCTCCTAGTTTGACTAGGAACATTATTTCTGTATCCCAATTAAGACATTATGATTATGTATTATCTTTTATTGAAAATGATATTCATGTTTCTTTAAATGGTATGTTCTATTTTAAAGCTATTCCAATTAATGGGATTTATGAATTGGTTCATGAAAATACTTTAAATAGTTCATTGTACCAAACTAACACCAAGAAACTCAAGTTGGACTTAAGTGATACCTATCTTTGGCATTGTCGTCTTGGTCATATAAACAAGAAACGTTTGCAAACACTTCAAAAGAATGGTCTTTAAAAACAAATGAATGTGATTCATTTGATGTTTGTGAGTCTTGTTTACAAGGTAAGATGACTAAGGCACCCTTTAGTGGAACTAACGAAAGGGCAAAAGATCTATTAGGAATCATACATTCGGATGTATGTGGTCCTTTTAAGCCAATGACTAGGAATGGTGAAAGATACTTCATTACCTTTACCGACGATTATAGTCGCTATGGGTATGTGTACTTATTAAGGCACAAAGATGAAGCTTTTGAAATGTTCAAAATCTTCAAGAATGAAGTAGAAAATCAACTCAATAAGTCAATTAAAATTCTCCGTACCGATAGAGGAGGTGAATACCTAAGTGAAGCTTTCAAGATCATCTTAGGAGTTGTGGGATTGTCTCACAGCTCACTCCACCTGGAACACCACAACATAATGGTGTGTCTGAGAGGAGGAATCGAACTTTATTGGATATGGTCGATCTATGATGGCTAGAAGCACATTACCTCTATCATTTGGGGTTTCGCTCTGCTCCGCGGCCCGTATTCTAAATATGGCCCCAACCAAAAAGGTAGAAAGGACACCTTTTGAGATATGGCATGGAAGAGTTCCATCCCTATCACTTAAGGGTTTGGGGATGTGAGGCTTATGTTAAGACTCCCACCCAAACAAATTGGATGTCCGATCCACCAAGTGTATCTTTATTGGATATCCTAGAGATTCTATGGGATATTATTTCTATGATCCAATGGAACAAAAGGTGTTTGTTGCCAGAAGGGTGAGTTCTTAGAAGCAAAGTTCCTTATGGAAGGAGCTAGCAGTAGAACAGTGGATCTTGAGGAAGATCAAGAACCACAGCCCGATGCACGTTTGGTTGAAACTAGCACTCAACATAAGGATGTTGAGGATGATCAAGTGGTTGATCAATACACACAACACGTTCGCAGAAGTGGTAGAACTAGTAATCCACCTGAAAGATATGGATTTTTCATGGATGGATGCTATGTGGTAGATTCTGATGAACCAACCACATACCATAATGCATGTCCAATTCGGATTGTGACAAATGGCTAGAAGCCATGAACGTTGAGATGCAATCCATGTATGACAATCAAGTATGGGACTTGGTTGTACCACCTCTTAACTCCAAGATAGTTGGAAGTAAGTGGGTTTTCAAGAAGAAAACCGATATGCATGGAAACTTGGATACTTATAAAGCTAGACTTGTAGCAAAAGGTTTCACTCAAACTCAAGGGGTTGATTATGATGAAACCTTCTCACCTGTTGCGATGCTAAAGTCTATAAGGATATTGTTTGCCATAGCTGCTCATTATGATTATGAGATTTGGCAAATGGATGTCAAAACCGCTTCCTAAATGGATATCTTGAGGAAGATGTCTATATGGTTCAGCTGAAGGTTTTGTCGATCCAATACATCCTAATAAAGTATGCAAGTTAAAGAAATCAATCTATGGATTAAAACAAGCATCGAGAAGCTGGAATCACCGTTTTGATGAGGAAGTAAAGAAATTTGGTTTCATCAAAAACGCTGATGAGGCTTGTGTGTATAAGAAGGCTAGTGGGAGCACAATAACTTTCCTAGTATTGTATGTTGATGACATACTACTATTGGAAATGACATTCCAACCTTGGAAGGTGTAAAAACCTGGCTTGGAAGTTGTTTTTCCATTAAGGATCTTGGTGAAGCCGCCTATATTCTGGGAATAAAGATCTATAGGGATAGATCAAGGCGGTTGATTGGTTTGAATCAAAGTGCATATATTGATAAAATCTTGAAAAGGTTCAAGATGGAGAATTCTAAGAAAGGTACCGTACCTATTCAAAGAGGAACAATATTGAGTACGGCTCAATGTCCAAGCTCAAAGGAAGAGCAAGATAAAATGAAGGCAATCCCATACGCATCTGCTATGGGATCCATCATGTATGCAATGATATGCACTCGACCGGACGTATCATGCGCCTTAAGCATGACAAGCCGTTACCAGCAGAATCCTGGAAACAGTCATTGGATGGCTGTTAAGAACATACTTAAGTACCTAAGGAGGACAAGAGATATGTTCCTGATCTATGGATCTGGTGACGAGGAACTCGTTGTAAAAGGTTACACGGATGCAAGTTTCCAAACCGATCGTGACGATTCACGATCACAATCGGGATACATTTTCATTCTGAATGGAGGAGCTGTCTCTTGGAAGAGCTCCAAGCAGGATGTGGTGGCTCTATCAACTACAGAATCAGAATATGTCGCCGCCTCATTGGCAGCTCAAGAAGCTGCATGGTTAAGAAATTCATTGCCGATCTAGGGGTTGTCCCTCCATTCAGGACCCCCTAGAGATCTTTTGTGATAACGAGGGTGCGATTGCACAAATCAAGGAACCCGTGCTCATCAAAAGACTAGGCATATTGAGCGGAGATTCAACTACATACGAGATGAAGTTGAAAAGGAAAGATATGTATTCGCAAAGTTCACACGGATCAAAACGTTGCGGATCCTCTCACGAAGCTCCTTGAAAAGGCAAAGCATGATGTCATACTTGTGCCATGGGACTTCGATATTCTAGTGATTGGATTTGATCTATAATTTTGTATTTGGATATGTGGAACTTTCTATTATTTGAATAAAATTATTTGGTTATAATGTTTCAAATAATATTCCAATTTAGCATGTTTAATCCATGAGTAAAATGTTTACTCTAAATGTCCATAGTCGTTCACACTTGTGGGAACAAGTTTGAAGGTAAGACTATTATGAACTTGGATTGGTTGATATTCATAAGGATAAATATAGAGCAATGGATGCTACCAAGGTTCATAGATATTTGTGGGATACAAATATTGGACTAACCCGCATCTCAAATTTTACTACATGGAATCTATTGATTGATCATAAGTAATTTTGAATAAAGGCGAATATCATTTGGTATCCTCCGACCTGAGATATATATTGGGTTTTGATATTCACCAAGTATTACACCTTGAGCTATTCTTCACTGTCCTGAAATAGTGGACAGTACATAAGGATATGTTCAGGTATAACACGAGGTGTTTGTGAGAAACGTATGTAGTCAAGATGGAATTTGTTCTCTTTTCGTTGAGAGTTAGATGTCTAAGGCCTGATTAAGTTAAATCAACAAGGATGATCATTCTGTGTCCTTGGATTTAACATGACATCTGTAACAAAAGGATAAATGATTAATTCACCTAAATCCTTTCAAGTAGGGCACTTGAAAGGGATGATGTTATTGAATGGCTATAAGTCATGCGTATTAAGGGTAGTAAACCGTTGTTAGGCGGTATTTACTGCTTGCATCAATCTTCTATGAATCTTGGGCAAGTGGGAGATTGAAGGATTCTGTGTGCCCAAGACACTTAGAAGATGGATGTGGTTAATACGTTATGATCCAAGTCGGGTTATACCCAATAACAAGCTTAGCAAACACCAATTTATGTTTAATTGATGATATGATCATGCAATTAAATATTTACACCAATTTAGAAAATAGGTTTTCTAAATAAATTGCATAAGAGATGGAACAAATTATAAGGATAATTTGTTGATGTGCTTATTGTTATTCTTGTCATTAAAAGGGGTTTAAATAACACTAAAACACATGAGTGTACTTTAATTAAATTCTTTAATTAAAGAGCACATATGTCACACTTATAAATAATGTCTAGGGAGTAACCTTTTATTGTGTGACATATGTCTAGTGACAACATGTTATGTGTTACAAAATTAAAAGGGGAACCTTTTCAAACTTGTTTTGTTTTGCCGCCCCTTTTAATTTGATAGGACCAAATGTGTCTTGAAAACACACACATACATTTACTAGCAATACACTCAATTAAAACACACTCTTCCAGACATGCAAAACACAAAAGCTCTCTCCTCTCTCTCTCTCTCAAGTTTCGGAACTGGGGCAGCAGATTTGAAGATCTTGGAGATCGATTTTGTGTTGAAATTTGGTGGTGTTCTTCCTAACAAGAAGGTGTCTTGCGAAGAGCTTGGGGTAAACACACTTGAGGTCTTCTTCCTTGAAGTCTTGGCCACGATTTGGGCATCCAAACACTATCTTCCTTGGTCGTTTTGCTACTGAAAAAGGTAGTTATCACAGCTCATTGAAGCTGTGATTTATGTTGTTTTAGATTTGCTAATAGCTTGTTCATTCACATATCAAAGATCCTATTGGTTTGGGTTTTCGTTTTCCATCTTAAAACAGCTTATAGAACACGTTTTTTTGATTATAAACATGTTATAATCCTTAACATCCGCTGCGTTTTCTGAAAGTATAAAAGGTTAAACTATGTTTTGTGTTCTATTAAACCGACAATGGCATCAAGAGCCGGTTATGTGGATGACTTGCTTGTTTTGTCTTTAAAATTGGTTTTAAGGAATGATTATAGCTTAGTATAGGCTGGATTTGGGCTGCTAGTTCATATGATATGAAACCCAATCTTTCAAAGTCATATCACACATGCTGTGATTAAACTTTGAAAGATATACATGTTTGTTGTTTGTTTTGTATGGACAAAATAAAACCCGAAATTTCAGTTTATGTTGGCTGAAATTTCGTGGTTTTAAGAGGGGTTTTCATTATGTTTGGATGATATGATAGATGCTTGTTTTAGTGCATAACCTAGCCATTGACCTTGTGGTTGTTTGGATGTTTGTAATGGTTGTATTCATTCATTCAATTGGTTGTAATATTTGTGTTTATTCATTTGGGTTGTAATTATTCATTCATTGGTAATGTAATATAGATTAGGTTCATTTCCTTTACTAGAAAAATGTATTAGGATACAATTTTGTAAAGGAAGATGTACAAGATCAAGACCCAAGATGGACACAAAGACACAAGAAACATGGAGCATTTGGATGTGGTTTCTAGTGGGAGGTTCTTGGAACCTTTGTGATATGTTTGACCCTTAGAAAGACCATAGACAACACTTGTGATGGCAAACAAGTGTTGTCAACATAAGGGCTATGGTTATGCACATATTATTGTTAATGTTTATGCTTGGTTGATTGTTTGTTGTCTTGATTGTTTGGTTGATATTTGGATATTCTAAGCAAACTTACTAACAATCTTAACAAGCTGAAAATATTGGTTCTTTAAAGTTAATAAAAGTTATTAAAATGGTTTAATGATTTTAAAGATTAAAATTGGTTTTAATCAAAGGACCATAGGGTATCTTGTATTTGAAAGCATACAAGTACAAGTACATAGAGTTTTCTAAACTAGAATTAAGAAATCTCTAATATTTTAAACGAGATCAACACCGTCCTTTTACACAACACTTGAGTCACTTGGGAACTCTTAGTGGGATAAAGGTCACCCAACCATTTTGAGGGAACTTGTGATTTGAGGTGAGAATGCCTCACTTATGGGATAAAGGTCACCTAACCATTGTTTTGGCAAACTCACACGTGGGTGTAAGTAGGATGTCTTGATTTGCAAACCATGTTAAATGGATCACCTACAATGTGGTTTCCAAATGGTGTTGATGGGATTTCATGCCGACTTTACATATGATGTTCAAGAGTCGATCCCATACCTCTAGAAGTTGCAAATGGTTGCAATCGTCAAACGTTGACCACCTTATTAATTTAAAACGTGGGATAAAGGTCACCTAACCACAATTTAAATGTAATATTGGGTTCTAGATTTTAATATGAAAAGTCTTGTAAGACATTTGTTATTAAAATTACAATATCGAAAATACTAAATAAAACTTTGTTAAATTTTGTAGATGGCCTCTAATAATGATAATTCCGATAACTCATCCGCGTCCAACCAATCCCTACGAGCGATCCTCCAAAAGGAACGTCTAAACCATAACAACTTCATCGATTGGTATCGAAACTTGAGAATTGTTCTCAAGCAAGAGAGACGATCGTATGTTTTAGACGACCCTGTCCCCGATCAACCTAACGAGGATGATGAGGAGGCCTTTAACGATTGGCTGAAATACACTGAGGACTCCGTCCAAGTGTCTTGTCTCATGCTAGCGAGCATGACTCGGATCTCCAAAAGGAGTATGAACATCACGGAGCTTACGACATGATAACCCAGCTAAAGGAAACGTTCCAACAGCAAGCAAGGGTTGAGCGGTTCGAAACGGTTCGAGCGCTCCATGCATGTCGTATGGACGACAATCAATCTGTTTCATCTTATGTACTTAAGATGAAAAGTCACATTGACCGCCTCGAGAGGCTTAATTGTCCCGTCTCGAAGGAATTGGCCACGGATTTGATCCTCAATGGCCTTACCAAAAGGTTCGAGACATTCGTGTTGAACTACAACATGAATGCTTGGGATAAAAGCATTGGTGAGCTTCACTCACTCATGCTCAACGGCCGAGGCGGCCATGGGTAAAAGGGTTTTACCCGTTCTCACCATTAATGAAGGTGGGAACAACAAAAGGCCTCGTCCCGCACCCAAGGCAAAGGTTGCCAAGGGTAAGGGACCTGCTTGGGGAAAAGGGAAAGGGGTGGCAAGGGTGCCACCCAAACCGCAAGAGAAGAAGCAAAAGGTTGCTACAAATGACCCATGCTTCAAGTGTGGGGAGATTGGACATTGGGCAAGGAATTGTCCTGTCCATCTCCAAGAGTTGAAAGCCAAGAGGGATGCCGGGCAGACCTCAGGTACAATATACATGATTCATATTGATCTTAATGTTACATCTTCTACACATGGGTATTGGATACCGGATGTGGAACTCACATTTGCAATTTGTTGCAGGGGTTCACAAGAAGTAGGGACTTCAAACAAGGGGATGTTAGCCTCTTCATGGGAAATGGAACTAAAGTCTTAGTTGAAGCTCGTGGAGACTACATCCTGAGACTTCCAAGTGGTTTGGAAGTTATTTTGAAGAATGTTTTGTATGCTCCTAGTTTGACTAGGAACATTATTTCTGTATCCCAATTAAGACATTATGATTATGTATTATCTTTTATTGAAAATGATATTCATGTTTCTTTAAATGGTATGTTCTATTTTAAAGCTATTCCAATTAATGGGATTTATGAATTGGTTCATGAAAATACTTTAAATAGTTCATTGTACCAAACTAACACCAAGAAACTCAAGTTGGACTTAAGTGATACCTATCTTTGGCATTGTCGTCTTGGTCATATAAACAAGAAACGTTTGCAAACACTTCAAAAGAATGGTCTTTTAAAAACAAATGAATGTGATTCATTTGATGTTTGTGAGTCTTGTTTACAGGTAAGATGACTAAGGCACCCTTTAGTGGAACTAACGAAAGGGCAAAAGATCTATTAGGAATCATACATTCGGATGTATGTGGTCCTTTTAAGCCAATGACTAGGAATGGTGAAAGATACTTCATACCTTTACCGACGATTATAGTCGCTATGGGTATGTGTACTTATTAAGGCACAAAGATGAAGCTTTTGAAATGTTCAAAATCTTCAAGAATGAAGTAGAAAACAACTCAATAAGTCAATTAAAATCTCCGTACCGATAGAGGAGGTGAATACCTAAGTGAAGCCTTTCAAGATCATCTTAGGAGTTGTGGGATTGTCTCACAGCTCACTCCACCTGGAACACCACAACATAATGGTGTGTCTGAGAGGAGGAATCGAACTTTATTGGATATGGTTCGATCTATGATGGCTAGAAGCACATTACCTCTATCATTTTGGGGTTTCGCTCTGCTCTCCGCGGCCCGTATTCTAAATATGGCCCCAACCAAAAAGGTAGAAAGGACACCTTTTGAGATATGGCATGGAAGAGTTCCATCCCTATCGTACTTAAGGGTTTGGGGATGTGAGGCTTATGTTAAGACTCCCACCCTAAACAAATTGGATGTCCGATCCACCAAGTGTATCTTTATTGGATATCCTAGAGATTCTATGGGATATTATTTCTATGATCCAATGGAACAAAAGGGTTTTGTTGCCAGAAAGGGTGAGTTCTTAGAAGCAAAGTTCCTTATGGAAGGAGCTAGCAGTAGAACAGTGGATCTTGAGGAAGATCAAGAACCACAGCCCGATGCACGTTTGGTTGAAACTAGCACTCAACATAAGGATGTTGAGGATGATCAAGTGGTTGATCAATACACACAACACGTTCGCAGAAGTGGTAGAACTAGTAATCCACCTGAAAGATATGGATTTTTCATGGATGGATGCTATGTGGTAGATTCTGATGAACCAACCACATACCATAATGCAATGTCCAATTCGGATTGTGACAAATGGCTAGAAGCCATGAACGTTGAGATGCAATCCATGTATGACAATCAAGTATGGGACTTGGTTGTACCACCTCTTAACTCCAAGATAGTTGGAAGTAAGTGGGTTTTCAAGAAGAAAACCGATATGCATGGAAACTTGGATACTTATAAAGCTAGACTTGTAGCAAAAGGTTTCACTCAAACTCAAGGGGTTGATTATGATGAACCTTCTCACCTGTTGCGATGCTAAAGTCTATAAGGATATTGTTTGCCATAGCTGCTCATTATGATTATGAGATTTGGCAAATGGATGTCAAAACCGCTTTCCTAAATGGATATCTTGAGGAAGATGTCTATATGGTTCAGCCTGAAGGTTTTGTCGATCCAATACATCCTAATAAAGTATGCAAGTTAAAGAAATCAATCTATGGATTAAAACAAGCATCGAGAAGCTGGAATCACCGTTGATGATGAAGTGAAGAAGAAATTTGGTTTCATCAAAAACGCTGATGAGGCTTGTGTGTATAAGAAGGCTAGTGGGAGCACAATAACTTTCCTAGTATTGTATGTTGATGACATACTACTATTTGGAAATGACATTCCAACCTTGGAAGTGTAAAAACCTGGCTTGGAAGTTGTTTTTCCATTAAGGATCTTGGTGAAGCCGCCTATATTCTGGGAATAAAGATCTATAGGGATAGATCAAGGCGGTTGATTGGTTTGAATCAAAGTGCATATATTGATAAAATCTTGAAAAGGTTCAAGATGGAGAATTCTAAGAAAGGTACCGTACCTATTCAAAGAGGAACAATATTGAGTACGGCTCAATGTCCAAGCTCAAAGGAAGAGCAAGATAAAATGAAGGCAATCCCATACGCATCTGCTATGGGATCCATCATGTATGCAATGATATGCACTCGACCGGACGTATCATGCGCCTTAAGCATGACAAGCCGTTACCAGCAGAATCCTGGAAACAGTCATTGGATGGCTGTTAAGAACATACTTAAGTACCTAAGGAGGACAAGAGATATGTTCCTGATCTATGGATCTGGTGACGAGGAACTCGTTGTAAAAGGTTACACGGATGCAAGTTTCCAAACCGATCGTGACGATTCACGATCACAATCGGGATACATTTTCATTCTGAATGGAGGAGCTGTCTCTTGGAAGAGCTCCAAGCAGGATGTGGTGGCTCTATCAACTACAGAATCAGAATATGTCGCCGCCTCATTGGCAGCTCAAGAAGCTGCATGGTTAAAGAAATTCATTGCCGATCTAGGGGTTGTCCCCTCCATTCAGGACCCCCTAGAGATCTTTTGTGATAACGAGGGTGCGATTGCACAAATCAAGGAACCCCGTGCTCATCAAAAGACTAGGCATATTGAGCGGAGATTCAACTACATACGAGATGAAGTTGAAAAAGGAAAGATATGTATTCGCAAAGTTCACACGGATCAAAACGTTGCGGATCCTCTCACGAAGCTCCTTGAAAAGGCAAAGCATGAATGTCATACTTGTGCCATGGGACTTCGATATCTAGTGATTGGATTGATTGATCTATAATTTTGTATTTGGATATGTGGAACTTTCTATTATTTGAATAAAATTATTTGGTTATAATGTTTCAAATAATATTCCAATTTAGCATGTTTAATCCATGAGTAAAATGTTTACTCTAAATGTCCATAGTCGTTCACACTTGTGGGAACAAGTTTGAAGGTAAGACTATTATGAACTTGGATTGGTTGATATTCATAAGGATAAATATAGAGCAATGGATTGCTACCAAGGTTCATAGATATTTGTGGGATACAAATATTGGACTAACCCGCATCTCAAATTTTACTACATGGAATCTTATTGATTGATCATAAGTAATTTTGAATAAAGGCGAATATCATTTGGTATCCTCCGACCTGAGATATATATTGGGTTTTGATATTCACCAAGTATTACACCTTGAGCCTATTCTTCACTGTCCTGAAATAGTGGACAGTACATAAGGATATGTTCAGGTATAACACGAGGTGTTTGTGAGAAACGTATGTAGTCAAGATGGAATGTGTTCCTCTTATTCGTTGAGAGTTAGATGTCTAAGGCCTGATTAAGTTAAATCAACAAGGAATGATCATTCTGTGTCCTTGGATTTAACATGACATCTGTAACAAAAGGATAAATGATTAATTCACCTAAATCCTTTCAAGTAGGGCACTTGAAAGGGATGATGTTATTGAATGGCTATAAGTCATGCGTATTAAGGGTAGTAAACCGTTGTTAGGCGGTATTTACTGCTTGCATCAATCTTCTATGAATCTTGGGCAAGTGGGAGATTGAAGGATTCTGTGTGCCCAAGACACTTAGAAGATGGATGTGGTTAATACGTTATGATCCAAGTCGGGTTATACCCAATAACAAGCTTAGCAAACACCAATTTATGTTTAATTGATGATATGATCATGCAATTAAATATTACACCAATTTAGAAAATAGGTTTTCTAAAAATTGCATAAGAGATGGAACAAATTATAAGGATAATTTGTTGATGTGCTTATTGTTATTCTTGTCATTTAAAAGGGTTTAAATAACACTAATAACACATGAGTGTACTTTAATTAAATTCTTTAATTAAAGAGCACATATGTCACACTTATAAATAATGTCTAGGAGTAACCTTATTGTGTGACATATGTCTAGTGACAACATGTTATGTGTTACAAAATTAAAAGTGGGAACCTTTTCAAACTTGTTTTGTTTTGGCCGCCCCTTTTAATTGATAGAGACCAATGTGTCTTGAAAACACACACATACATTTACTAGCAATACACTCAATTAAACACACTCTTCCAAGACATGCAAAACACAAAAGCTCTCTCCTCTCTCTCTCTCTCAAGTTTCGGAACTGGGCAGCAGATTTGAAGATCTTGGAGATCGATTTTGTGTTGAAATTTGGTGGTGTTCTTCCTAACAAGAAGGTGTCTTGCGAAGAGCTTGGGGTAAACACACTTGAGGTCTTCTTCCTTGAAGTCTTGGCCACGATTTGAGCATCCAAACACTATCTTCCTTGGTCGTTTTGCTACTGAAAAAGGTAGTTATCACAGCTCATTGAAGCTGTGATTTATGTTGTTTTAGATTGCTAATAGCTTGTTCATTCACATATCAAAGATCCTATTGGTTTGGGTTTTCGTTTTCCATCTTAAAACAGCTTATAGAACACGTTTTTTTGATTATAAACATGTTATAATCCTTAACATCCGCTGCGTTTTCTGAAAGTAAAAAGGTTAAACTATGTTTGTGTTCTATTAAACCCGACAGTATTGTGTGTCTTGTGTGGTATTGTGTTTGTATGTGTTGTATTGTGTTTGTATTGTGTTGTATTGTTTGTATGTGTTGTATGTGTTGTATTGTGTTGTATTGTATTGTATGTGTTGGTATTGTGTTGTATTGTGTTGTATTGGTTGTATTGTTTGTATGTGGTTGTTGTTTTGTGTGTTTGTGTTGTATTGTGTTGTATTGTGTTGTATTGTGTTGTATTGTGTTTGATTGTGTTGTATTTTGTGTTGTATTGTGTTTGTATTGTGTGTATTGGTTGTATTGTGTTGTATTGTGTTGTATTGTGTTGTTATGTTGTTGTATTGTGTTGTATTGTGGTATTGTGTTGTATTGTGTTGTATTGTGTTGTATTGTGTTGTATTGTGTTGTATTGTGTTGTATGTGTTGTATTGTGTTGTATTGTGTTGTTTTGTGTTGTATTGTGTGTATGTGTTGTATTGTGTTGTATTGTGTTGTATTGTGTGGTATTGTGTTGTATTGTGTTGTATTGGTTTGTATTGGTTGTATTGGTTGTATTGGTTGTATTGTGTTGTATTGTGTTGTATTGTGTTTTGTATGGTTGTATTTGTGTATTGTGTTGTATTGTGGTTGTATTTGTTTGATGTGTTTTGTATTGTGTTGTATTGGTGTATTGTGTTGTATTGTGTTGTATTGTGTTGTATTGTTTTGTATTGTTTGTATTGTATTGTATTGTATTGTACTGTACTGTACGTACTGTACGTACTGTACTGTATGTATGGTATTGTATTGTATTGTATTGTATTGTATGTATTGTATGTATGTATTGTATTGTATTGTATTGTATGTAGGTTGTATTGTATTGTATGTATTGTATTGTAGGTATTGTATTGTATGGAGTGTATGTATGTATGTATTGTATTGTTTGTATTGTAGTATGTATTGTATTGTATTTATTGTATTGTATTGTATTGTATTGTATGTATTGTATTGTATTGTATTGTATTGTATTGTGTATTGTATTGTATTGTATTGTATGTATTGTATTGTATTGTATTGTATTGTATTGTATTGTATTGTATTGTATTGTATGTATTGTATTGTATTGTATTGTATTGTATTGTATTGTAGTATTGTATTGTTTGTATTGTATGTATTGTTATTGTATTGTATTGTATTGTATTGTATTGTATTGTATTTGTATTGTATTGTATTGTATTGTATTGTATTGTATTGTATTGTATGTATGTATGTAGTATTGTATTTGTATTGTATTGTATGTATTGTATTGTATGGTATGTATTGTATTGTATTGTATTGTATGTATTGTATTGTATTTGTATTGTATTGTATTGTATTGTATGTATTGTATTGTATTGTATTGTATGTATTGTATTGTATGTATTGTATTGTATGTATTGTATGTATTGTATTGATTGTATGATTGTATGTATTGTATTGTATGGTATTGTATTGTATTGTTGTATTGTATTGTATTGTATGTATTGTATTGTATTGTATTGTATTGTATTGTATTGTATTGTATTGTATTGTATTGTATTGTATTGTATGTATTGTATTGTATGTATTGTATTGTATTGTATGTATTGTATTGTATGTATTGTATGTATTGTATGTATTGTATTGTATTGTATTGTTGTATTGTTTGTATTGTATTGTATTGTATTGTATTGTTTGTATTGTATTGTATTGTATTGTATTGTATTGTATTGTATTGTATTGTATTGTATGTATTGTATGTATTGTATTGTATTGTATTGTATTGTATTGTATTGTATTGTATTGTATTGTATTGATTGTATTGTATTGTATTGTATTGTATTGTATTGTATGTATTGTATTGTATTGTATGTATTGTAGGTATTATTGTATTGTATGTATGTATTGTATATTGTATTGTATTGTATTGTATTGTATTGTATTGTATTGTATTGTATTGTATTGTATTGTATGTATTGTATTGTATTGTATTGTATTGTATTGTATTGTATTGTATGTATGTATTGTATTGTATTGTATTGTATTGTATTGTATGTATTGTATTGGTATTGTATTGTATTGTATTGTATTGTATTGTATTGTATGTATTGTATTGTATTGTATTGTATTGTATTGTATTGTATTGTTATGTATTGTATGTATTGTTGTATTGTATTGTATTGATGTATTGTATTGTATTGTATGTATTGTTGTATTGTCTTGTATTGTATTGTATTGTATGTATTGTATTGTATGTATTGTATTGTATGTATTGTATTGTATTGTATTGTATTGTATTGTATTGTATTGTATTGTATTGTTTGTATTGTATTGTATATTGTATTGTATTGTATTGTATTGTATGTATTGTATTGTATTGTATTGTATTGTATTGTATTGTATGTATTGTATTGTATCTTGTATTGTATTGTATTGTATTGTATTGTATTGTAGTGTATTGTATTGTTGTATTGTATGTATTGTATTGTATTGTATTGTATTGTATGTATTGTATTGTATTGTATTGTATTGTATTGTTTGTATTGTATTGTATTGTATTGTATTGTATTGTATTGTATTGTATTGTATTGTATGTATTGTATGTATTGTATTGTATTGTATTGTATTGTTATGTATTGTATGTATTGTTTATTGTATTGTATTGTATTGTTTGTATTGTATTGTATTGTGTATTGTATTGTATTTGTATGTATTGTATTGTATGTATTGTATTGTATTGTATTGTATTGTATTGATTGTATTGTATTGTATTGTATTGTATGGTATTGTATTGATTGTATTGGTTATTGTATTGTATTGTTTGTATTGTATTGTATTGTATTGTATTGTATTGTATTGTATTGTATTGTATTGTATTGTATTGTATTGTATTGTATTGTATTGTATGGTTGTATTGTATTGTATTGTATTGTATTGTATTGTATTGTATTGTATTGGATTGTATTGTATTGTATTGTATTGTATTGTATTGTATTGTATTGTATTGATTGTATTGTATTGTATGTATTGTATTGTATGTATTGTATGTATTGTATTGTATTGTATTTATGTATTGTATTGTATTGTATTGTATTGTATTGATTGTATTGTATTGTATTGTATTGTATTGTATTGTATTGTATTGTAGTATTGTATTGTATTGTATTGTATTGTATTGTATTGTATGTATTGTATTGTATTGTATTGTATTGTATTGTATTGTATTGTATTGTATTGTATTGTATTGTATTGTATTGTATTGTATGTATTGTATTGTATTGTATTGTATTGTATTGTTGTATTGTATTGTATGTATTGTATTGTATGTATGTATTGTAGTATTGTATTGTATTGTATGTATTGTATTGTATTGTATTGTATTGTATTGTATTGTATTGTATTGTATTGTATTGTATTGTATTGTATGTATTGTATTGTATTGTATTGTATTGTATTGTATGTATTGTATTGTATTTTATGTATTGTATTGTATTGTATTGTTGTATTGTATTGTATTGTATGTATATTGTATTGTATTGTATGGATGTATTGTATTGTATTGTATTGTATTGTATTGTATTATGTATTGTATTGTATTGTATGTATTGTATTGTATTGGTATTGTATTGTATTGTATTGTATTGTATTGTATTGTATTGTATTGTATTGTATTGTATTGTATTGTATTGTATTGTATGTATTGTATTGTATTGGGGGTTGTTATTGTATTGTATTGTATTGTATTGTATTGTATTGTATTGATTGTATTGTATTGTATTGTATTGTATTGTATTGTATTGTATTGTATTGTATTGTATGTATTGTATTGTATTGTATTGTATTGTATTGTATTGTATTGTATGTATTGTATTGTATTGTATTGTATTGTATTGTATGTATTGTATTGTATTGTATGTATTGGTATTGTATTGTATTGTATTGTATTGTATTGTATTGTATTGTATTGTATTGTATTGTATTGTATGTATGTATTGTATTGTATTGTATTGTATTGTATTGTATGTATTGATGTATTGTATTGTATTGTATTGTATTGTATTGTATTGTATTGTATTGTATTGTATTGTATTGTATTGTATTGTATTGTATTGTATTGTATTGTATTGTATTGTATTGTATTGTATTGTATTGTATTGTATTGTATTGTATGTATTGTATTGTATTGTATTGTATTGTATTGTATTGTATTGTATTGTATTGTATTGTATTGTATTGTATTGTATTGTATGTATTGTATTGTATTGTATGGTATTGTATGTTATGGTATGTATTGTATTGTATGTATTGTATTGTATTGTATTGTATTGTATTGTATGTATTGTATTGTATTGTATTGTATTGTATTGTATGTATGTTTGTATTGTATTGTATTGTATTGTATGTATTGTATTGTATTGTATTGTATTGTTATTGTATTGTTTGTAGTATTGTATGGTATTGTATTGTATTGTATGTATTGTATTGTATTGTATTGTATTGTATTGTATTGTATTGTATTGTATTGTATTGTATTGTATTGTATTGATGTATTGTATTGTATTGTATTGTATTGTATTGTATTGTATTGTATTGTATTGTTGTTTGGATGTATTGTATTGTATGTATGTATTGTATTGTATTGTATTGTATGTATTGTATGGTATTGTATTGTATTGTATTGTATTGTATTGTATTGTATTGTATTGCTTTGCATACACGTGTCATAAGCACACACTAGAGCTCCGGGTAAGCGACCCGAATCACCTTCACGATCTGAATCCCCACCTCCCGCACCTGTACCTGACAATGGATTCGATTGGCCCCGACTAGCTTATCCTCGAAGGGAGATCAATTGGGATCAACCTTTTGTATTATGGAGCGTGACCCTCCACGAGACTGGAGTTTCTATCCTAGATTCGTTGATCATATTATGTATAGGGAGCGCGTACCTGTCCCGATGCCCAGGACTAGGAACAATGCCGACCAACCAATGCCTTCACTCCCACGGACGGTGCAGTCCAACAAGAAACTGATTGTTGCACTGGTGGCTGCACTGGACACTGAGCAGCATCGAGTCAAGCGACTCACAGGTGATGTTTGTACACTGCAGCAGAGGGTGTACCAACTAAGACAACGAATGGATCACCTCGAGGAGAAACACGGGAAGACCCTAAACGAGCGTCATCACATAAAAGACGGCTTCCTAGCACTTAGAGGACGTGTTACTGCTCGTGAACAGCGAGACGCAATAGCCGATAATATGATTGCTATCTTAGAAGCCCAACTAGCGGCGCTTCAGATTGCTATAGCTCCTACTCCTGTAGCAGACCCTGAGGATGAGGATCCTGAGGAGGAACCCGAGGAGGAGGAACCGATGGAGATGGAGGATGACAGTGATGGGTCAGATGTTGTCGATTGACTTTCGTTATATGACTTAGACTACATAGTGTTTCTCTTTTGAAATATGTGGGAAGGGTTGTTTCCCCACACGAATGGCAAACTTAAATTTTGACATTGATGATTACATTGTGACTCATTTACAATGTATTTACTTGGTTTCATTTTTGTTATGAATGTTGTGGTTGTGATGATTCATTATTTTTTTTACTATTTACTATACTTTAATCGGATAAATATGTTTGATGTTACTCATTATTGTACTTGTGATGTAAAGTGAAAAGAATGGACGCCCGTGGACGTGGACGTGGATGTGGTCATGGACGCGGACGTGGACTTGGCACTGGAGAACAGGGAGGTAGTGCTATTAACATGACCCCTATAGAATTAGCTGCTCTAATTAATGAGCATGTTCAGGCGGTAGTGGTTGCTGCCTAGACGGGTCAGCCAGTAGGTAAACAATGATAGAAAGAGGAATTTGATATCCTTCATAACTGTGGGATGTCTGATTAATGTGTGTTGTGTTAAAACAGGACCACCGGTGTGTACCTACAAGTCCTTCATGGACTGTAAACCACAGACCTACAGCGGTACTGAAGGTGTTGTAGGGCTTGTACGACGGTTTGAGAAGACTCAGTCTGTCTTCTCCAAATGCAAGTGTCCACCTGCTGATTAAGTGAAGTATGCCACGGGACTTTAGAAAGGTGCTGCTCTGTCTTGGTGGAACACGCAAGTCCAGATGCTAGGACAAGCGATGGCGAATGGGCTTCCATGGGATGAGTTCAAAACAATGATGACTGAGGAGTACTGTCCTCGCAATGAGGTGCAGAAGCTAGAGATGGAGTTCTGGCAACTGAAGAGGCAGGGCTCGAAAATCTAGGCCTACACTACCAGGACCCATGAACTAGCAACTTTGTGCCCGGGGATTGTGAATGAAGTGCATAAGAGGGTGGAGCATTACATACGGGGATTAGTACCTGAAATTCAAAGCATGGTAAATGCTTCCAACCCAGCCATAATTCAGCAAGCCATCCAGTTAGCTCATAAACTAACTGACCAAGCCGTGGAGCAAGGACGTCTACCCTAGCGGGGCGCTATGGGAAGCATGCCCGATAACAAAAGAAAGTGGGATAGTGCCCACAACACCAAAGCATCATCATCTTCTGCAGCAAACCTCAACCTCAACAGCAACAACAGCCAGTTCAGCAACAACGGAGGTTTGACAATAACTGTAACTTCAACAAACCGCTGCAAATAATCAAGGACCCAGTGGTTATGGTGGTAGACATTCGAAGGGCACTCGATGTAATTACCATCATGTGGAAAGGTGTGATAACTTGAAGTGTCAACACAGTGGAAAAATTGGACACGCTGCAAAGGATTGTCATGGTGAGCTGGTAAGGAGGCCACTACAACCCTCAGGAACTCCCAACGGTTGTTTTGAATGTGGGAAAGAAGGGCATTACAGGCGAAACTGCCAACAACTAAGGGAGAAATGGTAAGGCAACAACAACAACAACAAGAACAACAACAACAACAACAACAACGGTAATAACAACAACGGTGGCAATGGTACTGGTAATGGCGGCAACGAAGATGGAGCCAAGGGGAGAGCCTTCGTCATTGGCTTAGGTGAGGCTCTAAATGATCCCACAACTGTTACTGTAGGTTCTCTGTTAATGGTTGTTTTGCTACGGTACTATTCGATACTGGAGCCGCTAGAAGTTTTGTGTCCTTAAAGTTCTGTAATCTTTTAAGTGATATACCCTCTGCTTAACAATCTACATACACCGTAGAATTAGCCGACGGTAAACAGATCCATGTAACGCATATCCTTAAAGATTGTAAGATAGAACTTGCTTTTCATACTTTTGCTATAGCTTATGCATGTTACGCTGAGGAGTTTTGATGTTGTGATAGGCATGGATTGGCTCTCTAGCAAGCAAGCGGGAGTCATATGTCATGAGAAGATCATACGAATCCATGTTGGTGACAAATCCTTACAGTCAGAGGTGATAGGAATGGTGCTGTGATAGGCATCATCTCATACATGAAAGCCCAAAAGTATTACGAAAGGGTGTGTGGCTATTCTAGCCTCGTAACTGATAAGCAAATGGAAGAAAGGAGAATGGAGGACATTCCCATAGTGCGCGACTTTCCAGAGGTGTTTCCGGAGGACCTCCTGGATTACCACATCACCGTCAAGTGGAATTCCAGATTGAGTTGACTCCCGCACAGCCCGATTGCTAGGGCAGCTTATCGATTAGCACCGAACGAATACAAGAGTTGTCATCACAACTTCAAGAGCTTGCTTTTAGATAAGGGCTTTATTTTACCTAACACATCACCATGGGGAGCTGCTGTTTTTTGTTAAGAAGAAGGATGGCACATTCCGGATGTGCATCGATCATGGAGAGTTAAACAATGTAACAATCAAGAACCGATACCCTTTACCTCGTATCGACGACTTGTTTGATCCACTTCAAGGATCGAGCTATTATTCAAAATTTGACTTGAGATCTGGTTCTCATCAACTTAGAGTTCGAGAAGACGACATTCCCAAGACCGCGTTTCGTACTCGTTATGGTCATTATGAGTTCTTGGTCATGCCTTTTGGGTTGACTAATGCACCTGCTGTGTTCATGGAACACATGAACCGCGTGTGCAAACCCTATCTTGATCAGTTCGTCATTGTGTTTATCGATGATATACTGATAATTCTATGACCAAGGAGGATCATGAAGAGCACTTATGAATGATCTTGGAACTATTGAAAAATGAGCAGTTGTATGCCAAATTCTTAAAGTGTGACTTTTGGATAAGAGAAGTACAATTTTTAGGTCACAGTGTTAATGAGAAAGGGAATATGTTGATCCTGCCAAAATTGAGGCGATAAAGAATTGGACTACACCCAAAACGCCGAGCGAGATAAGACAATTTCTGGGATTAGCAGGATATTATCGACGATTCATAGAAGGATTTTCTAAGATCACACAACCACTCACGGCCTTGACTCATAAAGGAGCGACATACAAATGGAGTGAGAGCCAAGAAGCAGCTTTTCAATTGTAAAAATAAAAACTCTATACTGCCCCGATATTAGCACTACCAAAGGGAACAGATGATTTCGTAGTGTATGGCGATGCATCCATTCAAGGATTGGGTTGTGTCTTGATGCAATTAGAAAAGGTGATAGCCTACGCCTCGAGACAACTAAAGGTTCATGAGAACAACTATACCACTCATGATTTAGAATTAGGTGTAGTGGTTTTTGCCTTAAAGATTTGGAGACATTACTTGTACCGTACCAAGTGCACTATCTACACCGATCACAAGAGTTTTCAACATATCTTCGAGCAAAAGGATTTGAATATGAGGCAACGACGTGGGTTGGAAATACTAAACGACTATGATTGCGCTATTAAGTACCATCGGGAAAAGCGAACGTAGTTGCCGATGCCTTAAGCCGGAAGGAAACAGCTAAACCAGACGGGTGCGAGCTTTACAACTTACAATCAGTACCCAACTACCCGAACAAGTTAAGGAGGCACCAATAAAACCCTTAAAATAGAGAATGTTGGTTCTGAGTCGTTAAGGAGACTGGATAAACAACTGGTGGTGGAAGGTGTGACATCCGGTAAATTTCCGTTACCAAACTCTGTTAGTTCCGTTAAGTCTTGCATACGTTTCGTAAACACACACTAGTTGTCGTTTAATGTTGGTGACCTAATAATAATGAATAATGTTAAATTATTGATAATCTAATTGATTATGTGATTATTGTGTTATGTTTATGTGTTTGCATGTTTTAAAATGTTAATTAGAAAATTAATCGCGTAACGCGGAAACGTGCCTATTTATTCGTATGTCTTGTGTTTTTATATAGATAAAATATATAATGATTTTAATTATTTTATATCTTATATTATTAAGTTAAAAGCACTTTACAAAGAGTTTAAAACCTATTTTTTTTATAAAATACAAATTACAAGGGCTTAAAGGGTAAATATAGAAATTGATGTTCTTTGAGGATGTTAGTATGTTAGTTGGATTGAATACATGTTGTTTAGCATTGATTATGTATGAATTGTATGTTTCTAGTGGATTGATCATGAACTTTGGTTGTATGAAAACCCTAATTTGAAATTGTGTGATTATGGATGATGATGATTGTTTGATGAATGTATGATGATTTGTAGGTTGTATGAATGTTAGGATACGTTGATCTTGCAAGAAATTGATGAATTGAAGTTGGTGTTCATAGCTTCCTAATAATTGTAACTTTATTTTGCATGTAATGTTGAATTATTGATGAATTGATATTATGGATGTGTTCATGGTGATGATTAGATGTTAGATTGTTGTTGTGATCATTGGGAATTCAAGAACACATGTTATAGTTCATACATTACTAAAGATAGTAACTTTTTTAGGATAGGAATTGATGAGTTATAATGTTTGGATCTTTTTGATCATTCTTAGATGTTGATATGAACTTGAATTGGTATATTATTAATAAATTCATGAATGCATTGGATGTTTAATAGATTTTGGGATGTGCTTTCCCAAAGGGAAACTTTATTTGCACAAAGATTGATGGATGATAGTTTGAACATGTTTGGGATGTTAGGAGCATGTTAGTAAGTTCATGGATGAATTCTAATATGATAAAACATGTTAATTAGTTGTACGGAATGTTTGGATAATCATGGGTGATGTTTGGACTTTGCTGATCATGTATGATGTTAATGTTGATTAGTAGTTAGGACATCATGTTTGGGAATGGAAATTGATTGTTGTGATGTTGTTGAATGCAATGTACATGGCTAATGAATATGATTATGATCATCATACACGCATGCGAATCTGAGGCCCCTACATAGTAGGATTGGCATGGTTTAGGATGTGAAGTCGTGAGTGGCTTCACATAGCATGTGGTGAGTGGTATGATCTTTGTGTGACATGTTAGTTGTGTTATAACTAGTAGACATGTTAATGTTCTAGATTCGCATGACTTGTATGATACTTGGTTGTATGATGATCTAAGTGATACACCTGGTTAATATAGCATACATATGATCTATTTGAATGTTAACTATGTATGATATATTTGTATGATTACTTGAATGGTTTACAACACATAAAGTCACCAACGGGTCAAACGGGTCAACTGGGTCAAACATGTCTGTTTTGTATGAAATCTTGAGTCCTTGGTTGTAGTGTAGTTAGGGTTTCACATGTTCTCTATTTACACGTACTCACGTACTTATATGATCTAGGTAACCACTAAAGGTTGTCTGTCCATTCTGTTTGTCAAGTAGAACTCTAAGTGTCTATTACGCGTATCAGGTGAGTTCATGCACCACCCTGTATTTAATCTCTTTTGGGGGAGATAGCATACTGGTAAATCACAAACGCTTTAAATATTCAAGTTGTATATAATATTATATAGTGTTGATATCATGGAAAAGTCCTCACACTTTCGAATTCTTAATATTAAATAGCGGGGAAATTTGGGTAGTACTACTGGGTCTGACAAGCCCCACCTGTGTGACTCGAGGTCAACTGGGTGCATTTGTCCTATTGAACATTGACACGACCTGTTAAGTCGTGACAGGAGGCAACAACGTAACACAGTCAGCTTCAATTGCGAAATCACTATGAAATAATATTTATTGTTAATGGACTAGCTATCTGTTACAATGCACTACTTTTATATCAATGTTGTTAAACTGTTTATGTTTGATTATCACTCTTGAACTCAACAACCATTGTGTTGACATTTTAGTACCCTATTCTCAGGTCATTAGCTTGCTTGCCATAGGAGCACTACATGGTTCACTTGCATTCTAAGACTCGGTCTTCAAGACATTTTTTAGTATTTTAATGAATAATGTTTACTCTGTTGGGTTGGCACATGTTTTTGCCATAGCTTACACTTTTATTTCTGTGGGTTGTTTTTCAAAACGCTTTCGCACAGTTTAAAGTTTGTACTTTGGTTAATTTTATTTAAGTTATGGCATATAGAGTCCTTCTGAGTAACTATTGACTGTGATCCTGGTTTGTTCACACGCCTCGCGGTAAAACTCCGCATGTGGATTTTGAGGGTGTGACAGAATGGTATCAGAACCATTGGTTATAGGGAACTAGGTTGCATACACACTAGACTATAACCGCACACAGTTAATTAGTTACCTGTGCCTTATTCTCATTCACTGTATACTCATTGGCATACACGTCACAGTCTCTGCAGCATGGCATCGTCATCGAGAGCTACGGGTAGGCGACCTGAATCACCTTCACGATCTGAATCCCCACCTCCCGCACCTGTACCTGATGATGGATTTGATTGGCCCCGACTGGCTTATCCTCGAGAGGAGATTGACTGGGATCAACCCTTTGCATTGATGAAGCGTGACCCTCCACGAGACTGGCGTTTTTATCCTCGATTCGTTGATAATATTATGTTTAGGGAGCGCGTACTTGTCCCGAGGGCCAGGACTAGGAACAATGCCGACCAACCAATGCCTTCACTCCCATGGACGGTGCAGTCCAACGAGCAACTGATTGCTGCATTAGTGGCTGCACTGGACACTGAGCAGCATCAAGTCAGGCGGCTCACGGATGATGTCTGTACACTGCAGCAAGAGGTGTACAAACTGTGACATCAACTGGATGAACTCGAGGAACAACACGGGAAGACCCTAAACGGGTGTCACCATATGCAAGATGGTCTCATGGCACTCCGGGGCGCGTGACTGCTCGTGAACAGCGGGACGCCATAGCCGATAATAGGATTGCTATTTAGAAGTTCAACTAGCGGCACTTCAGATTGCTATAGCTCTGCTCCTGCAGTAGACCCTGAGGATGAGGATCCCGAGGAGGGACCCGAGGAGGAGGAACCGGTGGAGATGGAGGATGACAGTGACGGGTCAGATGTTGTCGATTTACTTTCTTTATATGACTTAGACTACATAGTTATTTTCTTTTTGAAACCTATGTGGGAAGGGTTGTTTCCCCACACGAACGACAAACTTAAATTTTGACATTGATAAATACATTGTGACTTATTTACAATTTATTTACTGGGTTACTATTTTTGTTATGAATGTTGTGGTTGTGATGATTCATTATTTATTTTATTTACTGTTTACTATGCTTCAATGAGTTAAATGTGTTTGATGTTACTCATTATTGTATTTGTGAATATAAATTGAAAAGAATGGATGCCCGTGGACGTGGACATGGACGTGGACGTGGACGTGGACGTGGACGTGGTCGTGGACGCGGATGTAGAAGTGGCACCGGAGAAGGGCGGTGGTGCTATTAACATGACCCCGCAGAATTAGCTGCTCTAATTAATGAGCATGTTCAGGAGGCAGTGGCTGCTGCCCATGCGGGTCAGCCAGCAGGTAAACAATGATAGAAAGATAAATCTGGTATCCTTCATAAATGTATGGGATGTCTGATTAATGTGTGTTGTGTTAAAACAGGACCACCAGTGTGTACCTACAAGTCCTTTATGGACTGTAAGCCACACACCTACAGCGGTACAGAGGGTGCTGTAGGGCTTGTACGATGGTTTGAGAAGACTGAGTCTGTCTTCACTAAATGCAATTGTCCACCTGCGGATCAAGTGAAGTATACCACCGGGACTTTGGAGGGTGCTGCTCTATCTTGGTGGAACGCGGAAGTCCAGATGCTAGGACAAGAGATGGCGAATGGACTTCCATGGGAAGAGTTCAAAGCAATGATGACTGAGGAGTACTGTCCTCGCAATGAAGTGCAGAAGTTAGAAATGGAGTTCTGGCAAATAAAGATGCAGGGCTCAGAAATCGAGGCATACACCACTAGAACCCATGAATTAGCAACTTTGTGCCTGGGAAGGTGAATGAGGTGCTAAAAGGGTAGAGCATTACATACGGGGATTGGTACCCAAAATCCAGAATATGGCACTGCTTCCAACCAAGCCACTGTTCAGCAAACCATCCAGCTAGATCACAGGCTAACTGACCAAGCCGGGAGCAAGGACGTCTACCCAAAGGGGCGCTATGGCAAGCGTGCCCGACAACAAAGAAAGGGGATAAGGCCAACAACACCAAAGCATCATCATCTTCTAGCGGTCAACCTCAACCTCAACAGCAACAACAGCCAGTTCAGTAGCAACGGAAGTTCGACAATAGCCGTAAGTCCAACCAAACGCCTGCAAATAATCAAGGACCCAGTGGTTATGGTGGTAGACATCCGAAGTGCACTAGGTGTAATTACCATCATTTGGGAAGGTGTGATAACTTCAAGTGTCAACGTTGTGGAAAAATTGGACACGCTGCAAAGGATTGTCGTGGTGAATTGGTAAGGAGACCACAACAACCTCAAGAAACTCCCAAGGGTTGTTTTGAATGTGGGAAAGAAGGGAATTATAGGTGAAACTGCCCAAAACTAAGGAGAAATGGTAATGGCATAACAACAACAACAACAACAACAACACCAACAACCATAGTAACAACAACAACAACAGTAGTAACAACAATGGTGGAAATGGTACTGTTAATGGCGGCAATAAAGATGGAGCCAAGGGGAGAGCCTTCGTCATTGGCTCAGGTGAGGCTCTAAATGATCGCACAACTGTTACTGGTAGGTTCTCTGTTAATGGTTGTTTTTCTACGGTACTATTTGATACTAGAGCCGATAGGTTTTTTGTGTCCTTAAGTTCTGTAGTCTTTTAAGTGATATACCCTCTGCTTTAGAATCTAAATACACTGTGGAATTAGCCGACGGTAAAAAAATCCATGTAAACATATCCTTAAGACTGTAGATAGAACTTGCTGGTCATACGTTCGCTATAGATTATTGCCTGTTACGCTGGGAGTTTTGATGTTGTGATAGGCATGGATTGGCTCTCTAGCAAGCAAGCAGAAGTCATACGTCATGAGAAGATCATACGAATCCCTATTGATGATAACATCCTTACCGTCAGAGGTGATAGGAGTGGTGCTATGATAGGCATCATCTCATATATGAAAGCTCAAAAGTTATTACGAAAGGGTCGTGTGGCTATTCTAGCACTTGTAACCGATAAGCAGGCAGAAGAAAGGAGAATGGAGGATATTCCCATAGTACGTGATTTTCCAAAGGTATTTCGAGGGATCTTCCTGGATTACCAACTCACCGCCAAGTGGAATTCCAGATTGAGTTGACTCCCGACGCAGCTCCGATTGCTAGGGAACCTTATCGATTAGCACCAAACGAGCTACAAGAGTTGTCATCACAACTTCAGGAGCTTTTAGATAATGGCTTTATTTGACCTACCACATCGCCTTGGGGAGCTCCTCTTCTCTTTGTTAAGAAGAAGGATGGCACATTCCGGATGTGCATCGATTATAGAGACTTAAACAAAGTAACAGTCAAGAACCGATACCCTTTACCTCGTATCGACGACCTGTTCGATCAGCTTCAAGGATCAAGCTATTATTCGAAGATTAACTTGAGATCTGGTTATCATCAACTTAGAGTTCGAGAAGAAGACATTCCTAGACTGCGTTTCGTACTCGTTATGGTCATTATGAGTTCTTGGTCATGCCTTTTGGGTTGACCATGCCTGCTGTGTTCATGGACCTCATGAACCACGTGTGCAAACCTTATCTTGATCAGTTTTTCATTGTGTTCATTGATGATATACTGATATATTCTAGGACCAAGGAGGAGCATGAAGAGCACTTACGAATGATCTTGGAACTGTTGAAAATGAGCAGCTGTATGCAAAATTTCTCAAAGTTTGACTTTTGGATAAGAGAAGTGCAATTCCTAGGTCATATTGTTAATGAGAAAGGGATACATGTTGAACCTGCCAAAATTGAGGCGATAAAGAATTGGACTACACCCAAACGCCGAGCGAGATAAGACAATTTCTGGGATTAGCAGGATATTATCGACGATTCATAGAAGGATTTTCTAAGATCACACAACCACTCACGGCCTTGACTCATAAAGGAGCGACATACAAATGGAGTGAGAGCCAAGAAGCAGCTTTTCAATTGTTAAAATAAAAACTCTATACTGCCCCGATATTAGCACTACCAAAGGGAACAGATGATTTCGTAGTGTATGGCGATGCATCCATTGAAGGATTGGGTTGTGTCTTGATGCAATGAGAAAAGGTGATAGCCTACGCCTCGAGACAACTAAAGGTTCATGAGATGAACTATACCACCAATGACTTAGAATTGGGTGCAGTGGTTTTTGCCTTAAAGATCTGGAGACATTACTTGTACGGTACCAAGTGCACTATCTACACCGATCACAAGAGTCTTCACACATCTTCGAGCAAAAGAGTTGAATATGAGGCAACAACGTTGGGTGGAACTACTAAATGATTATGATTACGCTATTAAGTACCATCCGGGAAAGGAACGTAGTTGCCGATGCCTAAGTGGGAAGGAAACAGCTAACCCTGACGGGTGCGAGCTTTACAACTTACTATCAGTACCCAACTACCCAAACAAGTTAAGGAGGTGCAGATAGAAGCTTTAAAAGCAAAGTTGATTCTGAGTCATTAAGGGGAATGGTAAACAACTAATGGTGAAAGTGGATAGAATTCGGTATTTCTTGGATAGACTTTGTGTGCCTGTCTATGGAAATCTGAGGGATTTAGTTATGAGTGAGGCTCACAAATCTAAGTATTCTATACATCCTGGATCCGACAAGATGTATCATGATCTAAAGGCGCACTACTGGTGGCCTAACATGAAAGCGGATGTAGCTACGTATGTGAGCAAGTGTTTGACCTGCTCAAAAGTAAAAGTGGAATATCAAAAACCATCCGGACTGTTACAACAACCTGAGATACCAATGTGGAAATTGGAACAGATCTCCATGGATTTTATTAGTAAGTTACCCCGGACTAATACTGGTTGTGACACGATATGGGTTATTGTGAATCGATTGACAATGTCTGCTCATTTCCTGGCAATTAAGGAAACTGAAAAGATGGAGAAATTAACCCGACTGTATGTTAAAGAGATCGTTTCGAGACACGGTGTACCGATCTCGATTATTTCCGACCGCGACGCTCGTTTCACGTCACATTTCTGGAAATCATTGCAGAAATCTTTGGGTACACGATTAGATATGAGTACTGCTTATTATCCATAGACAGATGGGAAGAGTGAGCGTACCATACAAACATTGGAGGATATGTTACGTGCTTGTGTGATTGACTTCGGGAATAACTGGGAAATTCACCTGCCATTGGTGGAGTTTTCTTATAACAACAGTTATCATACTAGCAATAGGCAGCACCTTTCGAGGCGCTGTATGGGAGAAAGTGTAGATCACTTGTTTGCTGGGCGGAAAATGGTGATAGTCAGGTAACAGGTCCCAAGTTGATTCATGAGACAAACGAGAAGATTGTGCAGATACGAAACCGTATGGCTGCAGCGCGAGACAGACAAAAGAGTTATGCTGATAAGAGACAGAAACCTTTAGAGTTTCATGTTGGTGACAAGGTTTTGTTGAAAGTCTATCCATAGAAAGGCATAGTTCGGTTTGGTAAGCGAGGGAAGCTACATCCGAGGTACGTTGGACCATTTGAGATAGTGGAAAGAATAGGTCCAGTGGCCTATCGCCTAGCCCTACCTGATTCACTAAGTGGAGTCCATGATGTATTTCATGTGTCAAACCTAAAGAAGTGCATAACTGATGAAACAATGGTCGTGCCACTAGAAGAAGTTCAAGTGGATGAACAATTGCGTTTTATCGAAGAACCAGTCGAGGTGATGGACCGTGAGGTGAAAACACTTAAGCAAATCAAGATACCCATTGTCAAAATCTGTTGGACTTCGCGACGTGGACCGAATTCACATGGGAACAAGAAGATCAAATGAAGCTTAAGTACCCTCACTATTCAAAAAGACCATGCCAGCAGAAGAAGGTATTGATTGAAATTTCGGGACGAAATTTCTTTCACATGGGGATGATGTGACAACTCATCCAAAACTCACTCGATTTCGATTTCTGTCTGCCAATGCAGTAGAGCACTGATTGAACACTCTCACCATGTAATGCAGATTTCGGGACGAAAATTCTTTCAACACGGGGATAATGTGACATCCGTAAATTTCCGTTATCAAACTCCGTTAGTTCCGTTAAGTCTTGCGTACACGTGTCGTAAGCACACACTAGTTGTCGTTTAACGTTGGTGACCTAATAATAATTAATAAATTTACATTATTGATAATATAATTGATTAGATGATTATGGTGTTATGCTTATGTGTTTACACAATTTAAATGTTAACGGTGAATTTTATCGCGTAACGTGGAAACGTGCCTATTTATTCGTATGTCTTGTGTTCTTATAAAGATAAAATATATAATGATTTTCATTGGTTTATATCCTATATTAATAAGTTAAAAACACTTTCCAAAGAGTCTAGTTTTGATAAAATACAAATTAAAAGGCTTAAATGGTAAATATGGAAATTAAAATTAAACAAAACCCCCAAACCCTAGCCCCACCCCAAATCGGCCGCAACCATCATTCTCAACCCCTCCCTTGCGATTTCAACCTAGAACAAGCATCAAAGCATCGGTTTGTTCGATTTCAAGGATCACAACATGTAGGAATCATCAATTGCAAGTTAACACACGTTTAAAGGTTAGATTTTACAAGTTTTTATGGAGTTCTTGTTAGGGCCGAACTCTAATTCGTTTATGGGTGCTCATGGGGTCGAAATTCATGTTGTTTGATGATGTTAGTATGTTAGTTGGATTGAATACATGTTGTTTAACGTTGATGATGCATGAATTGTATGTTTTTAATGGATTGATCATGAACTTTGATTTTAGGCAAACCCTAATTCGAAATTAGTGTGATTATGTGAAGTTGATGATTTTTTGATGAATGTATGATGATTAGTAGGTTGTATGAATGTTAGGATACATTGATCTTGCAAGAAATTAATGAATTGAAGTTTGTGTTCATAGGTAACTAATAATAGTAACTTTATTTCCATGACATGATGATCTAATGATAGATTGATGTTGTTTATGTGTTCATGATGATAATTAGTTCCTAGATTGTTGATATGAATGCAAGAAATCTTAGAATGAATGTTGTTGTTCATATCTTGCCAAAAGTGGAAACTTTTGTTCATGATGATTGTTAGATTATGATGATTAGGCATTGTTGATCATGGCTAGTGTTGTTATGAGCTTGAAATAGTATAATTGTGATGAATTCATGAGTACATTGAGTGTTTGATAGATGTTGGAATGTACTTTCCAAAAGGGAAACTTTATTTGCACAAAGTTTGATGGATGATAGTTTGAACGTGTTTGGGATGATAGGAGCATGTTAGTATATTCATGGATGAATTCTAATGTGTTAGAATATGTTAAATTAGTTGTATGGGATTCTTGGATAATCATGGGTGATGTTTGGACTTTGATGATCATGTGTGATGTTTGGGACTGCAAATTGATTGTTGTCCTAACAACTAACCAACATCAACATCATACATGATCATCAAGGTCCAAACATCACCCATGATTATCCAAGCATCCCATACAACTAATTTAACATGTTTTATCACATTAGAATTCATCCATGAACATACTAACATGCTTCTAACATCCCAAACATGTTCAAACTATCATCCATCAAACTTTTTGCAAATAAAGTTTCCCTTTTGGGAAAGTACATTCCAATATCTATCAACACTTAATGTACTCATGAATTCATCACAATTATACCATTTCAAGCTCATAACAACAACTAGCCATGATCAACAATGCCTAATCATCACAATCTAACAATCATCATGAACAAAAGTTTTCACTTTTGGAAAGATATGAACAACAACATGCATTCTAAGATTTCTCGCATTCATATCAACAATCTAACATCTAATCATCATCATGAACACATAAAAAACATCAATCCATCACTAAATCATCTTGTCATGAAAATAAAGTTACTATTATTAGTAACCTATGAACACCAACTTCAATTCATCAATTTCTTGAAAGATCAATGTATCCTAACATTCATACAACCTACTAATCATCATACATTCAGCAAACAATCATCAACTTCACATAATCACAATCATTTCGAATTAGGGTTTGCGTAAAATCAAAGTTCATGATCAATCCATTAAAACACAAACAATTCATGCATAATCAATGTTAAATAACATGTATTCAATGCAACTAACATATTAACATCATCAAAAAACATCAATTTCGACCACATGAAGATACAAAATCGAATTAGGGTTCAGCCCTAAGAAGAAATCCATAAAAACACCAAAACTAACCTTAATTCTTGCGAAGGAACACAATTTTGATGTGGTTAACTTGTTTTATGGCTTGAAACCGAATCAAAATCGCAAGGATTTGTTTGTTCTTGGCTAATTTCGAAGTGGAGAGGGGGAGAGGGTGATTGTCGCGGCGGATGGGGGTGGGAATTAGGGTTTGGGCTGTTTTGTTTAATTTTAGTTTCCATATTTACCCTTTATGCCCTTGTAATTTGTATTTAATAAAAACTAGACTTTAAACTCTTTGTAACGTGTTTTTAAATTATTAATATAAGGATATAAACTAATGAAAATCATTATATATTTATCTTTATAAAAATACAAGACATACGAATAGATAGGCACGTTTCCGCATTACGCGATAAAATTCACCGTTAACATTTAAATTGTGTAAACACATAAGCATAACACAATAATCATCTAATCAATTAGATTATAAATAATGTAACATTATAATTATTATTAGGTCACCAACGTTAAACGACAACTAGTGTGTGCTTACGACACGTGTATGCAAGACTTAACGGAACTAAAGGAGTTTGGTAACGAAAATTTACCGGATGTAACATTATCCCCATGTTGAAAGAATTTTCGTCCCGAAAATTGCGTTACATGGTGAGAGTGTTCAATCACTGGTCTACTGCATTGGCACATTGAAATCGAAATCGAGTGAGTTTTGGATGAGTTGTCACATCATCCCCATGTTGAAAGAAATTTCGTCCCGAAATTTAAATCAATACCTTCATCTGCTGGCATCTTCTTTTTGAATACTTGAGGCTACTTAAGCTTCATTTGATCTTCTCGTTCCCATGTGAATTTCGGTCCACGTTGCGAATTCCAATGGATTTTGACAATAGGTATCTTGCTTTGCTTAAGTGTTTTCACCTCACGGTCCATCACCTCGACTGGTTCTTCGATAAAATGCAACTGTTCATCTACTTGAATTTCTTCTAGTGGCACGACAATTGTTTCATCAGTTATGCACTTCTTAGGTTTGACAAATGAAATACATCATGGATTCCACTTAGCGAATCAGGTAGGGCTAGACGATAGGCCACTGGACCTATTCTTTCCACTATTTCAAATGGTCCAACGTACCTTGGATTTAGCTTCCCTCGCTTATCCAACCGAACGACGCCTTTCCATGGTGAGACTTTCAACAAAACCTTTTCACCAACCTGAAACTCTAAAGGTTTCCGTCTCTTTATCAACATAACTCTTTTGTCTGTCTCGCGCTGCAGCCATACGGTTTCGTATCTGCACAATTTCTCGGTTGTCTCATGAATCAACTCGGGACCTGTTACCTGACTATCACCAATTTCTGCCCAGCAAACCGGTGATCTACACTTTCTCCCATACAGCGCCTCAAAAGGTGCTCGATGTTGCTAGTATGATAACTGTTGTTATAAGAAAACTCCACCAATGGCAGGTGAATTTCCCAGTTATTCCCAAAGTCAATCACACAAGCACGTAGAATATCCTCTAACGTTTGTATGGTACGCTCACTCTTGCCATCCGTGTGGATGATAAGCAGAGTATCATCTAATCGTGTACCCAAAGATTTCTGCAATGATTTCTAGAAATGTGACGTGAAACGAGCATCGCGGTCGGAAATAATCGAGATTGGTACACCGTGTCTCGACACGATCTCTTTAGGTAGAGTCGGCTTAATTAGTAATAAAGTCCGGTATAAGTCCGGGGTAACTTAGTAATAAAATCCAAGGAGATCTGTTCCCATTTCCGCATTGGTATCTCAGGTTGTTGTAATAGTCCGGATGGTTTTTGATATTCCACTTTTACTTTTGAGCAGGTCAAACACTTGCTCACATACGTAGCTACATCCGCTTTCATGTTAGGCCACCAGTAGTGCGCCTTTAGATCCTGGACATCTTGTCGGATCCAGGATGTATAGAATACTTAGATTTGTGAGCCTCACTCATAACTAAATCCCTCAGATTTCTATAGACAGGCACCCAAAGTCTATCCATGAAATACCGAATTCCATCCTCTTTCACCACCAGTTGTTTATCCATTCCCCTTAAGGACTCAGAACCAACATTCTCTGCTTTTAAGGCTTCAATTTGTGCCTCCTTAACTTGTTCGGGTAGTTGGGTACTGATTGTAAGTTGTAAAGCTAGCACCCGTCTGGGTTTAGCTGTTTCCTTCCGGCTTAAGGCATCGGCAACTACATTCGCTTTCCCGGATGGTACTTAATAGCGCAATCATAGTCGTTTAGTAGTTCCACCCAACGTCGTTGCCTCATATTCAACTCCTTTTGCTCGAAGATATGTTGAAAACTCTTGTGATCGGTGTGTAGTTAGTGCACTTGGTATGGTACAAGTAATGTCTCCAAATCTTTAAGGCAAAAACCACTGCACCCAATTCTAAATCATGAGTGGTATAGTTGTTCTCATGAACCTTTAGTTGTCTCGAGGCGTAGGCTATCACCTTTTCTCGTTGCATCAAGACACAACCAATCCTTGAATGGATGCATCGCAATACACTACGAAATGATCTGTTCCCTCTGGTAGTGCTAATATCGGGGCAGTATAGAGTTTTTGTTTTAACAATTGAAAAGCTTCTTCTTGGCTCTCACTCCATTTGTATGTCGCTCCTTTATAAGTCAAGGCCGTGAGAGGTTGTGTGATCTTAGAAAATCCTTCTATGAATCGTCAATAATATCCTGCTAATCCCAGAAATTGTCTTATCTCGCTCGGCGTTTAGGGTGTACTCCAGTTCTTTATCGCCTCAATTTTGGCAGGATCAACATGTATCCCTTTCTAATTAACAATGTGACCTAAAAATTGTACTTCTCTTATCCAAAAGACACTTTGAGATTTGGCATAAAACTGCTCATTTTTCAATAGTTCCAAGATCATTCGTAAGTGCTCTTCATGATCCTCCTTGGTCATAGAATATATCAGTATATCATTGATAAACACAATGACGAACTAATCAAGATAGGGTTTGCACACGCGGTTCATGAGTTCCATGACCACAGCAGGTGCATTAGTCAACCCAAAAGGCATGACCAAGATCTCATAATGACAATAACGAGTACGAAACGCGGTCTTGGGAATGTCTTCTTCTCGAACTCTAAGTTGATGAGAACCAGATCTCAAGTCATTTTTCGACTAATAGTTCGATCCTTGAAGTGGATCAAACAAGTCATCGATACGAGGTAAAGGGTATCGGTTCTTGATTGTAACTTTGTTTAACTCTGTATAATCCATGCACATCCAGAATGTGCCATCCTTCTTCTTAACAAAAAGAACAGGAGCTCCCCATGGTGATGTGTTAGGTTGAATAAAGCCCTTATCTAAAAGCTCTTGAAGTTGTGATGACAACTCTTGTAGTTCGTTCGGTGCTAATCGATAAGCTGCCCTAGCAATCGGGGTTGTGACCGGAGTCAACTCAATCTGGAATTCCACTTGACGGTGAGGTGGTAATCCAGAAAGATCCTCCGAAAACACCTCTGGAAAGTCGCGCACTATGGGAATGTCCTCTATTCTCCTTTGTTCCATTTGCTTATCAGTTACGAGTGCTAGAATAGCCACACGACCCTTTCGTAGTAACTTTTGGGCTTTCATGTATGAGATGATGCCTATCACAGCACCACTCCTATCACCTCTGACTGTAAGGATTTTGTCACCAACAGGGATTCGTATGATCTTCTCATGACATATGACTTCCGCTTGCTTGCTAGAGAGCGAATCCATGCCTGTCACAACATCAAAACTCCTCAGCGTAACAGGCATAAGATCTATATCGAAAGTATGACCAGCAAGTTCTATTACAGTCTTTAAGGATATGCGCTACATGGATGTGTTTACCGTCAGCTAATTCTACGGTGTATTTAGGTTCTAAAGCAGAGGGTATATCACTTAAAAGATTACAGAACTTTAAGGACACGAAACTTCTATCCGCTCCACTATCGAATAGTACCGTAGCAAAACAACCATTAACAGAGAACTACTAGTAACAGTTATGGGATCATTTAGAGCCTCACCTGAGCCAATGACGAAGGCTCTCCCCTTGGCTCCATCTTTGTTGCCGCCATTACCAGTACCATTGCCACCGTTGTTGTTATTACCGTTGTTGTTGTTGTTGTTGTTGTTGCCATTACCATTTCTTCTTAGAGTGGGGCAGTTTCGCCTGTAATGCCCTTCTTTCCCACATTCAAAACAACCCTTGGGAGTTTTCTGAGGTTGTTGTGGCCTCCTTACCAGCTCACCATGACAATCTTTGTAGCGTGTCCTATTTTTCCACAGCGTTGACACTTCAAGTTATCACACCTTCCCACATGAAGGTAATTACATCGAGTGCACTTCAGATGTTACCACCATAACCACTGGATCCTTGATTATTGCAGCCGTTTGGTTGAAGTTACAGTTATTGTCGAACCTCCGTTGTTGCTGAACTGGCAGTTGTTGCTGTTGAGGTGAGGTTGGTTGACCGCTAGAAGATGATGATGCTTGGTGTTGTTGGCACTATCCCACTTTCTTTTGTTGTGGCACGCTTGCCATAGCACCCCACTTGGGTAGATGTCCTTGCTCCATGGCTTGGTCAGTTAGTTTATGAGCTAACTAGATGGCATGCTGAATTGTGGCTGGGTTGGAAGCAGTTACCATGCTTTGAATTTCGGGTACTAATCCCCATATGTAATGCTCCACCTCTTATGCACTTCATTCACAATCCCCAGGCACAAAGTTTCTAGTTCATGGGTCCTGGTGGTGTAGGCCTCGATTTCCAAGCCCTGCATCTTCAGTTGCCATAACTCCATCTCTAGCTTCTAACCTCATTGCGAGGACAGTACTCCTCAGTCCTCATTGTTTTGAACTCATCCCATGGAAGCCCATTCGCCATCGCTTGTCCTAGCATCTGGACTTGCGTGTTCCACCAAGACAGAGCAGCACCTTCTAAAGTCTCGGTGGCATACTTCACTTGATCAGCAGGTGGACAGTTGCATTTGGAGAAGACAGACTCAGTCTTCTTGAAAACCATCGTACAAGCCCTACAACACCTTCAGTACCACTGTAGGTGTGTGGTTTACAGTCCATAAAGGACTTGTAGGTACACACCGGTGGTCCTATTTTAACACAACACACATTAATCAGACATCCCATACAGTTATGAAGGATATCAGATTCATCTTTCTATCATTGTTTACCTGCTGGCTGAGCCGTTTGGGCAGCAACCACTGCCGCCTGAACATGCTCATTAATTAGAGCAGCTAATTCTGTGGGGGTCATGTTAATAGCACCACTGCCCTATTTCTAGTGCCTCGTCCACGTCCGCTTCCACGACCACGTCCACGTCCACATCCACGGGCGTCCATTCTTTTCACTTTACATTCACAAATACAATGATGAGTAACATCAAACACATTTGTATCGTTGAAGTACAGTAAACAGTAAATGAAAGAAATAATGAATCATCACAACCACAACATTCATAACAAAAATGATAACCAAAGTAAATAAATTGTAAATGAGTCACAATGTATTCATCTGTCAAAATTTAAGTTTGTCGTTCCCGTGGGGAAACAACCCTTCCCACATAGGTTTCAAAAGACAAACACTATGTAGTCTAAGTTATATAAAGAAAGTCAATCGACAACATCTGACCCATCACTGTCATCCTCCATCTCCATCGGTTCCTCCTCCTCGAGTTCCTCCTCGGGATCCTCATCCTCAGGATCTGTTGTAGGAGCAGGAGCAGGAGCTATTGCAATCTGAAGTGCCGCTAGTTGGGCTTCTAGGATAACAATCGTATTATCAGCTATTGTGTTCCGCTGTTCACGAGCGGTAACACGTCCTCTAAGTGCTAGGAAGCCGTCTTCCATGTGATGAAACCCGTCTAGGGTCTTCCCGTGTTTCTCCTTGAGTTCATCCATTCGGTGTCTTAGTTGGTATACTTCTTGCTACAGTGTACAAACATCACCCGTGAGTCACCAGACTCGATGTTGCTCAGTGTCCAGTGCAGCCACCAGTGCAGCAATCAGTTGCTCGTTGGACTGCAACGTCCATTGGAGTGAAGGCATTGGTTGGTCGGTGTTGTTCCTATTCCTGGGCCTCAGGACAGGTACACGCTTCCTATACATAATATGATCAACAAATCTGGGATAGAAACTCCAGTCTCGTGGAGGGTCATGCTCCATCAATGCAAACGGTTGATCCCAATTGATCTCCCTTCGAGGATAAGCTAGTCGGGGCCAATCGAATCCATTGTCAGGTACAGTTGCAGGAGGTGGGGATTTAGATCGTGAAGATGATTCAGGTCGCTTACCCGGAGCTCTCGATGACGATGCCATGGTGCAGAGAGTGTGACGTGTATGCCAATGAGTATACAGTAGATGAAAAATAAGGAACAGGTAACTAACTAACTGTGTGAGGTTATAGTCTAGTGTGTATGCAACTTAGTTCCCTATAACCATTGGCTCTGATACCAATCTATCACACCCTCAAAATCCACGTGCGGTGTATTACCGCGAGGCGTGTGAACAAACCAAGATCACAGTCAATAATTACTCAGAACAACTCTATATGCCATAATTAAAATAAAAATCAACCAAAGTAGAAACTTTAACTGTGCGGAAGCATATTGTAAAACAACCTAATGTAATAGAAATGAACACTATGGCAAAACATGTGCCAACCCAAAAGAGTAAACATTTTCCCAAAAGAGTAAACATTAACCATTAAAACAGTAAAGATGTCTTGAAAACCGAGTCATAGAATGGAAGTGAAAACATGTAGTGCTCCTATGGCAAGCAAGTTAATGACCTGAGAATAGCATACTAAAATGTCAACACAATGGTTGGCGAGTTCAAGAGTGATATTCAAACATAAGCAGTTTAATAGTAGAGATATAGAAGTTGTGAATTGTAATAGATAGCTAGTCCATTAACAACAAATATTAACTCATAGTGATTTCGCAATTTAAGCTGACTGTGTTACATTGTTCCCTCCTGTCACGACTTAACAGGTCGTGACAATGTTCAATAGGACAAATTGTACCCGGTTGACCTCGAGTCACAGAGGTGGGGCTCGTTAAACCCAGTAGTACTACCCAAATTTCCCCGATATTTAATATTAACAATTCAAAAGTGTGAGGACTTTTCCATGATATCAACACTATATTAATATTATACACAACTTGAATATATATAAAGCGTTTGTGATTTACCAGTATGTTATCTCCCCTAAAAGAGATTAAATAAAGAGTGGGGCATGAACTCACCTGATATGCGTAATAGATACTTAGAGTTTATTTGACAGATAGAGTGGACAGACAACCTTCAGGGGTTACCTAGATCATATAAGTATATGAGTACGTGCAAACAGAGAACATGTGAAACCCTAAGTACATTACAACCAAGGACTCAAGGTTTCAGAAAATAGACATGTTTGATCTAGTTGACCCGTTTGACCCGTTGGTGACTTTATGTGTTGTAACCGATTCAAGCAATCACACACATATATCATACATGGTTAACATTCAAATGGATCATATGTATGCTATTATCCAGTTGTATGACTTAGATCATCATACAACCAAGTATCATACAAGCATGCGAATCTAGAACATTAACATGTCCACTAGTTATAACATAAATAACATGCCAAACAAAGATCAATTCACGCACCACATGCCATGTGAAGCCACTCACGACTTCACATCCTAAACCCTGCCAATCCTACTAAGTAGGGGCCTCAGATTCGCACGCGTGTATGATGATCACAATCATATTCAGTAACCATGTTCATTGCATTCAACATACATCACAACAATCAATTTCTAGTCCCAAACATGATGTCCTAACTACTAACCAACATCACCATCATACATGAACATCAAGGTCAAACATCACC
>CM046448.1:96425603-96490603 GCA_025506515.1 Flaveria trinervia | reverse complement strand
CGTCGCGATCAAGGTTCTAACCTCCCCCATCTTGAAATCAGCCAAGAACAAGCAAATTCGTGGGTTTGGTTCGATTACAAGATAGATAAACCTTAGGAAGCATCGATTTCAAGCAGTACAAGTTAAAGGTAGATTTATGTTTGTGATGTTCTTCATTATGGCCGAACCCTAGATTCGAAATGATCCTTATTAGGTCGAATTGGATGTTTTTGATGATGTTAACATGTTAGTTAGATGTGTATACATGTTAGTTAACGTCGATTATGACAGAATTCTATATATTTAGTGGATTGATCATGAACTTTGGTTATGAGCAAACCGTAATTCGAAATTGTTATGATTATGCATGATGGATGATTGTTTATGAATGTTTGATGATTAATAGGTTGTATGAATGTTAGAATACATTGATTATGCAAGAAAGTTGGGATTTTGATGCATTGTTCATAGGTTACTAAGAATAGCAATTATTTGGCATGTAGTAGTGATCTAGTGATGGATTGATGTTATGGATGAGTTCATGATAAGATTAGATGCTAGATTGTTGTTATGAATGCTAGAAATCTTTAATTTGATGATGTTGATCATAGCTTGCCAAAAGTAGAACTTTGTTTATGAAGATTGTTAGATTGGGATGTTTAAGTGTTGTTGATCATGTCTAGATGTTGTATGAGCTTGAATTGGTATATTATTGATGAATTCATGTATGCTTTGGATGTTTGATAGATTTTGGGATATTCTTTCCCAAAAGGGAAACTTTATTTGTGTAAACGTTGAAGTATGATGTTATGACCATGTCTGGGATGTTAGGAGCCTGCTGTATGTTCTAGATAATTCTAGTGTGATAGAACGTGTTAAATTAGTTGTATGGCATGCTTGGATAATCATGTGTGATATTTGGACCTTGGTGATCATGTATGGTTTGGATGTTGTGTAGTAGTAGGACATCATGCTTGGGTCTGGTAATTGATTGTTGTGATGTTGTGAGTGCAATGCATATGCTTAAAGAATATGGTTATGATCATTATACACGCGTGCGGATCTGAGGCCCCTACTTAGTAGGATTGGCAGGGTTTAGGATGTGTGAGTCGTGAGTGGCTTCACATGGCATGTGATGAATGGTTGAACCTTGTGTGACATGTTAGTGTGTATATAACTAATGGATATGTTAATGTTCTAGATTCGCATGACTTGTATAGTACTTGATTGTATGATGATCTAAGTGACACACCTGGTTGATATAGCATATGTATGATACTATTTGAATGTTAATCATGTATGTTGTATGTGCTCATTGGCTTTATGAATTATAACTCATAATGTCACCAACGGGTCAAACGGGTCAACTAGGTCAAACGTGTCTATTTGTCTGGAAGCTTGAGTCTTTGATTTTGGTATGATTAGGGTTTCAATGTCTTTTATTTACACGTACTTATGTACTCACATGATCTAGGTAACCTGTGAAGGTTGGCTATCCTCTCGTTTCTCAAAATAAACCATAAGTACCTTTGCATACATCAAGTGAGTTCATGCCCCACACTTATTAATCTCTTTTGGGGGAGATAGCATACTGGTATTTATACGAACGCTTTCATTATTTAAGTTGTGTATAATATTAATATAGTGCTGTTTACCATGGAAAAGTCCTCACACTTTTGAATTGTTAATATCTAATAGCGGGGAAACTTGGGTAGTACTACTGGGTCTGACGAGCCCCACCTGTGTGACTCGAGGTCAACGGGTGCAATTTGTCCTATTGAACATTGTCACGACATGGTAAGTCGTGACAGGAGGCAACAACTATCACAGTCAGCTTCAATTGCAAAATCACTATGTATTAATATTTACTGATAATAGACTAGCTATCTATTACCATACACTGCTTATATTTATCGCAACTGTTTACATGTTTATTGAACTCAAACTCTTGAACTCACCAACCTATGTGTTGACATTTTAGTATGCTTTTCTCAGGTCCTTACTTGCTTGCCATAGGAGCACTACACGGTTTCACTGCATTTTAAGACACTATGCTTCAAGACAAGTTGACATTTTAACAATTATAGTTTTTACTCTTTGGTTTGGCACTTGTTTTGCCATAGTTATACTTTATTGACTTGGGTTGTTTTCAAAAACGCTTCCGCATTGTTTAAAGTTGGTATTTTGGTTAATTATGTTTAAATTATGGCATTTAGAGTCGTTCTGAGTAACTATTGACTGTGATCCTGGTTTGTTCACACGCCTCGCGGTAAAACTCCGCAAGTGGATTTTGAGGGGTGACAGATTGGTATCAGAGCCATTGGTATAGGGAACTAGGCTGCATACACACTAGACTATAACCGCACACTAATTAATTAGTTACCTATGCCTTACTCCCATTTACTGTATACTCATTGGCATACACGTCACACTCTCTGCAGCATGGCATCGTCTTCAAGAGCACCGGGTAAACGACCCGAATCACCTACACGATCTGAATCCCCACCTCCCGCACCTGTACCTGATGATGGATTGATTGGCCCAGACTGGCTTATCCCCGAGAGGAGATTGACTGGGATCAACCATTCGCATGATGAAGCGTGACCCTCCGCGTGACTGGCGTTCTTATCCTAGGTTTGTTGACCACATCATGTTTAGGGAACGCGTACCTGTCCTAAAGCCAAGGACTAGGAACATGCAATCAACCCATGTTTTCACTCCCACGAACGACGCAGTCCAACGAGCAATTGATTGCTGCACTAATGGCTGCATTGGATACTGAACAGCATCGTGTGGACGACTCACGGGTGATGTCTGTACACTACAGCAAGAGGTGTACAACCTGAGACATCAATGGACGAACTCAAGGAAGAACACGGGAAGACGCTGAACGGTTGTCACCATATGCAAGATGGTGTTATGGCACTCCAGAATGAGTGACTCCTCGTGAACAGCGGGACGCCATAGCCGATAATAGGATTGCCATTCTAGAAGCTCAACTAGCAGCATTCCAGATTGCTATGCTCCTGCTCCTTGCCGCAGACTCTGAGGATGAGGAGGATCCGGGAGGGACCGAGGAAGAGGAACCGGAGGGATGGAGGATGATAGTGATGGGTCAGACATTGTCGATTGACTTCTTTATATAACTTAGACTACGTAGTGTTTTCTTTCTGAAACCTATGGGGAAGGGTGTTTCCCACACGAACGACAAAACTTCAATTTTGACATTGCTAAATACATGTGGACTTATTGCAATTTATTTACTTTGGTTATTTTTTGTTATGAATGTTGTGGTTGTGATGATACGTTATTTCTTTCATTTACTGTTTACTACGCTTCAATGAGTTAAATGTGTATGATGTTACTCATTATTGTATTGTGAATATAAAGTGAAAAGAATGGACGCTCGTGGACGTGGACGTGGACGTGGTCGTGGACGTGGACGTGGACGTGGCACGGAGAACAGGCTGGTGGTGCTATTACATGACTCCTGCAGAATTGGCTGCTCTAATTAACGAGCATGTTCAGGCGGCAGTGGCTGCTGCCCCGCGGGTCAGCCAGCAGGTAAGCAATGACAGAAAAACAAATCTGATATCCTTTATAACTGTAGGGGATGTTTGATTAACGTGTGTGTGTTAAAACAGGACTACCAGTGTGTACATACAATCCTTCATGGACTGTAAACACACACCTACAACGGTACAGAGGGTGCTGTAGGGCTTGTACGCTGGTTTGAGAAGACTGAGTCCGTTTTCTCCAAATGTAACTGTCCACGGCGGATCAAGTAAAGTATGCCACCGGGACTTTGGAGGGTGCAGCTCTGTCTTGGTGGAACGCGCAAGTCCAGATGCTTGGACAAGCGATGGCAAATGGACTCCCTGGAATGAGTTCAAGGATATGATGATCGAGGAGTACTGTCCTCGAAACGAGGTGCAAAAGTTGGAGATGGAATTCTGGCAGCTCAAGATAAAGGGTTCAGAAATTGAGGCTTACACGACCGTACTCATGAGCTGGCTACATTGTGTCCAGGAATGGTTAATGAGACACATAAGAGAATCGAGCACTACATACGAGGATTGGTGCCTGAAATCCAAAGTATGGTAACAGCTTCTAACCCGACTACGATCAGCAGGCCATCCAAATGCCCATAAACTTACTGATCAGGCGGTAGAGCAAGGGCGGTTACCAAACGGGGCGCTGTGGTGAGCGTGCCCGACAACAAAAGGAAGTGGGATGCTCCCAGCAACAGCAATAACAAATCATCATCATCATCGTCTGGCGGTCAACAACAATCCCAACAGCAGCAACAGCCAGTTCAGCAGCAGCAACGGCGGTTCGATAATAACCGCAATTTCAACCAAACTGCCCCAAATAACCAAGGACCCAGCGGTTACGGTGGCAGACATCCCAAATGCCCACGGTGTAACTACCACCAGGTGGGACGGTGTGATAACTTCAAGTGTCAACGTTGTGGAAAGATTGGACATGCTGCGAAGGATTGTCGTGGTGATCTGATGGGAGGCCACAACAACCTCAAGAAACTCCCAAGGGTTGTTTTGAATGTGGGAAGAAGAAGAGCATTACAAACAAAACTGCCCACAACTAAGAAGGAACGGAAATGGCAACAACAACAACAACAAACACAACAATCATGGGAACAACAACACAATGGCAATAATAACAACAATGGTGGAAATGGCACTGGAAATGGAGGCAATAGAGATGGAGCCAAAGGGAGAGCCTTCGTCATGGCTCAGGTGAGGCTCTAAATGATCCCAAAACTACTGGTAGATTCCCTGTTAATGGTTGTTTTGCTATGGTACTATTTGATACTGGAGCCGATAGGAGTTTTGTGTCCTTAAAATTCTGTAGTCTTTTAAGTGATATACCCTCTGCTTTAGAATCTAAGTACACTGTGGAATTAGCCGATGGTAAACAAATCCAGTAACGCATATCCTTAAAGACTGTAAGATAGAACTTGCTGGTCATACTTTCGCTATAGATCTCATGCCTGTTACGCTGGGGAGTTTTGATGTTGTGATAGGCATGGATTGGCTCTCTAGCAAGCAAGCGGAAGTCATATGTCACGAGAAGATTATACGGATCCCGGTTGGCGATCAAGTTCTTACGTCAAAGGTGATAGGAGTGGTGTTGTGATAGGCTCATCTCGTATATGGAAGCTCAAAAGTTGTTACGGAAGGGCCGCGTGGCTATCCTAGCATTTGTAACCGATAAGCAAAAGGAAGAAAAGAGAATGGAGATATTCCGTAGTACGCGACTTTCCGGAGGTGTTCCCAGAAGATCTTCCTGGATTACCACCACACCGCCAAGTGGAGTTCCAGATTGAGTTGACTCCCGGCGCAGCTCCGATTGCTAGAGCACCTTATCGATTAGCACCAAACGAACTACAGGAGTTGTCGTCACAACTTCAGGAGCTTCTAGATAAAGGCTTTATTCAGCCTAGTACATCACCTTGTGGAGCTCCTATACTCTTTGTTAAGAAGAAGGATGGCACATCCGGATGTGCATCGATTATCGAGAGTTAAACAAAGTAACAGTAAAGAACCGATACCCGTTACCTCGTATCGACGACTTGTTCGATCAGCTTCAAGGATCAAGTTATTACTCGAAGATTGACTTGATCTGGTTATCATCAACTCAGAGTTAGAGAAGAAGACATTCCCAAGACTGCATTTCGTACTCGTTATGGTCATTATGAGTTCTTGGTCATGCCTTTTGGGTTGACTAATGCACCTGCTGTGTTCATGGACCTCATGAACCGCGTGTGCAAACCTTACCTTGATCAGTTTGTCATTGTGTTCATCGATGATATACTGATATACTCTAGGATCAAGGAGGAGCATGAAGAGCACTTACGAATGATCTTGGAACTGTTGAAAAAGAGCAACTGTATGCTAAATTCTCAAAGTGTGACTTTTGATAAGAGAGGTACAATTCCTAGGTCATACTTAATGAGAAAGGAATACACATTGATCCTGCCAAAATTGAGGCGATAAAGAATTGGACTACACCCAAAACACCAAGCGATAAGACATTTCTTGGATTAGCAGGATATTACCGCCGATTCATAGAAGGATTTTCTAAGATCGCACAACCTCTCACAGCCTTGACTCACAAATGAACGACATACAAATGGGCTGAGAGTCAAGAATCAGCTTTTCAATTATTAAAACAAAAAACTCTGTACTGCCTCGATATTAGCATTACCCGAGGGAACATATGACTTTGTGGTGTATTGCGATGCATCCATTCAAGGATTGGGTTGCGTCTTGATGCAACGAGACAAGGTGATAGCTACGCCTCGAGACAACTAAAAGTTCATGAGAAGAACTATACTACCCATGACTTAGAATTGGGCGCAGTAGTTTTTGCCTTAAAGATCTGGAGACATTATTTGTACGGTACCAAGTGCACAATCTACACCGATCACAAGAGTCTTCAACATATCTTTGAGCAAAAAGAGTTGAATATGAGGCAGCGACGTTGGGTGGAACTACTAAATGATTATGATTCGCAATTAAGTATCATCCGGGAAAGGCGAACGTAGTTGCCGATGCTTTAAGCAGGAAGGAAACAGCTAAACCCCGACGGGTGCGAGCTTTACAGCTTACTATCAGTACCCAACTGCCCGAACAAGTTAAGAAGGCACAAATAGAAGCTTTAAACGTGGAAAAATGGTTCTGAATTGTTAAGGGGAATGGATAAGCAGCTAGTGGTGAAAGAGGATGGAATTCGGTATTTCATGGATAGACTTTGGGTGCCTGTTCATGGAAATCTGAGAGATTTAGTTATGAGCGAGGCACACAAATCTAAGTATTCTATACATCCTGGATCCGACAAGATGTATCATGACCTAAAGGCTCACTATTGTGGCCTAACATGAAAGCGGATGTAGCTACGTACGTGAGCAAGTGTTTGACCTGCTCGAAGGTGAAAGTGGAATATCAAAAACCATCCGGACTATTACAACAACCTGAGATTCCAATGTGGAAATGGGAACAAATCTCCATGGATTTATTACTAAGCTATCGCGGACTAGTACTGGTTGTGACACGATATGGGTTATTGTGGATCGATTGACAAAGTCTGCTCATTTCCTTGCAATAAAGGAAACCGACAAGATGGAGAAGTTAACTCGCCTGTACCTCAAGGAGATCGTTTCGAGACATGGGGTACCGATCTTAATTATCTCCGACCGTGACGCTCGTTTCACGTCACATTTCTGGCAATCATTGCAGAAATCCTTGGGTACACGTTTGATATGAGTACTGCATATCATCCACAGACGGATGGTCAGAGTGAGCGTACTATACAGACGTTGGAGGATATGCTACGTGCTTGTGTGATTGACTTCGGGAATAACTGGGAAATTCACCTGCCATTGGTGGAATTCTCTTATAACAACAGTTATCACACTAGTATACAGGCAGCACCTTTCGAGGCGTTGTATGGGAGAAAATGTCGATCACCGGTTTGCTGGGCAGAAATTGGTGATAGTCAGATAACCGGTCCCGAGTTAATTCATGAGACGACTGAGAAAATTATACAGATACGGAACCGTATGGCTGCAGGGCGAGACAGGCAAAAGAGTTATGCTGACAAGAGACAGAAACCTTTAGAGTTTCAGGTTGGTGACAAGGTTTTGTTGAAAGTCTCACCATGGAAAGGCGTAGTTCGGTTTGGTAAACGAGGGAAACTAAATCCGAGGTACGTTGGACCATTTGAGATAGGGAAAGAGTGGTCCAGTAGCCTATCGATTAGCCTTACCTCATTCGCTAAGTGGAATTCATGATGTATTTCACGTGTCAAACTTGAAGAAGTGCATAACTGATGAAACGACGGTCGTACCACTAGAAGAAATTCAGGTGGATGAACAATTGCGTTTTATTGAGGAACCAGTGGAGGTGATGGACCGTGAGGTGAAAACACTTAAGCAGAGCAAGATACCTATTGTTAAAATCCGTTGGAATTCGCGACGTGGACCGGAATTCACATGGGAACGGGAAGATCAAATGAAGCTTAAGTACCCTCACTATTTGAAGGAACGATGCCAGCAGACAAAGTATTGATTTAAATTTCAGGACGAAATTTCTTTCAACATGGGGATGATGTGACAACTCATCCAAAACTCACACGATTTCGATTTCTGTGTGCCAATGCAGTAGACCAGTGATGGAAACCAGTGATGGAACACTCTCACCATGTAACGCAATTTTCGGGACGAAGATTCTTTCAACATGGGGATAATGTGACATCCGGTAAATTTCCGTTACCAGCTCCGTTAGTTTCGTTAATCTTGTATACACGTGTCGTGAGCACACACTAGTTGTCGTTTAACGTTGGTGACCTAATAATAATGAATAATGTTAATTTGTTGTGAATCTAAGTGATTATGTGAATATTGGGTTATGTTTATGTGTTTACACATTTATAAACGGTTAATTAAAGAATTTATCGCGTAACGCGGAAACGTGTCTATTTATTCGTATGTCTTGTGTTTTTATAAAGATAAGATATATAATGATTTTATAAGTTTATATCTTTATGTTATGAAGTTAAAAACACTTTACAAAGAGTTTAAAGTCTAGTTTTTATAAAATACCAAAACACAAGGGTTTAAAGGGTAAATATGTAAATTAAATATTAATAAAACAAAAACCCCAAACCCTAATGCAACCTTCGGCCGCGATCAAGGTTCTAACTACCCCATCTTCGAAAATCAGCCAGAACAAGCAAATTCGTGTGGTTTTGGTTCGATTACAAGATAGATAACACTTAGGAAGCATCGATTTCAAGCAATTACAAGTTTAAAGGTTAGATTTTTCATGTTTTGTGATGTTCTTCATTATGGCCGAACCCTAGATTTTAAATTGATCCTTATTAGGTCGAATTGGATGTGTTTTGATGATGTTAACATGTTAGTTAGATTGTATACATGTTAGTTAACGTCGATTATGCAAGAATTCTATGTTTTTAGTGGATTGATCATGAACTTTGGTTATGAAGCAAACCCTAATTCGAAATGTTATGATTATGCATGATGGATGATTGTTTGATGAATGTTTGATGATTAATAGGTTGTATGAATGTTAGAATACATTGATTATGCAAGAAAGTTGGGATTTTGATGCATTGTTCATAGGTTACTAAGAATAGCAACTTTATTTGGCATGTATTAGTGATCTAGTAATGGATTGATGTTATGGATGAGTTCATGATGAGATTAGATGCTAGATTGTTGTTATGAATGCTAGAAATCTTTAATTTGATGATGTTGATCATAGCTTGCCAAAAGTAGAAACTTTTGTTTATGAAGATGTTAGATTGGGATGTTTAAGTGTTGTTGATCATGTCTAGATGTTTGTATGAGCTTGAATTGGTATATTATTGATGATTCATGTATGCTTTGGATTTTGATAGATTTTGGGATATTCTTTCCCAAAAGGGAAACTTTATTTGTGTAAACGTTGAAGTATGATGTTATGACCATGTCTGGGATGTTAGGAGCCTGCTAGTATGTTCTAGGATAAATTCTAGTGTGATAGAACGTGTTAAATTAGTTGTATGGCATGCTTGGATAATCATGTGTGATATTTGGACCTTGGTGATCATGTATGGTTTGGATGTTGTGTAGTAGTAGGACATCATGCTTGGGTCTGGTAATTGATTGTTGTGATGTTGTGAATGCAATGCATATGCTTAAAGAATTTGTTATGATCATTATACACGCGTGCGAATCTGAGGCCCCTACTTAGTAGGATTGGCAGGGTTTAGGATGTGAAGTCGTGAGTGGCTTCACATGGCATGTGATGAATGGTTGAACCTTGTGTGACATGTTAGTTGTATTATAACTAATGGATATGTTAATGTTCTAGATTCGCATGACTTGTATAGTACTTGATTGTATGATGATCTAAGTGACACACCTGGTTGATATAGCATATGTATGATACTATTTGAATGTTAATCATGTATGTTGTATGTGCTCATTGGCTTTATTTGAATTATAACTCATAATGTCACCAACGGGTCAAACGGGTCAACTAGGTCAAACGTGTCTATTTGTCTGGAAGCTTGAGTCTTTGATTTGGTATGATTAGGGTTTCACATGTCTTTTATTTACACGTACTTATGTACTCACATGATCTAGGTAACCTGTGAAGGTTGGCTATCCTCTCGTTTCTCAACTAAACCCTAAGTACCTTTGCATACATCAAGTGAGTTCATGCCCACACTTTATTTAATCTCTTTTGGGGGAGATAGCATACTGGTATTATACGAACGCTTTCATTATTTAAGTTGTGTATAATATTAATATAGTGCTGTTTACCATGAGAAAAGTCCTCACACTTTTGATTGTTAATATCTAATAGCGGGGAAACTTGGGTAGTACTACTGGGTCTGACGAGCCCCACCTGTGTGACTCGAGGTCAACCGGGTGCAATTTGTCCTATTGAACATTGTCACGACATGGTAAGTCGTGACAGGAGGCAACAACTATCACAGTCAGCTTCAATTGCAAAATCACTATGTATTAATATTTACTGATAATAGACTAGCTATCTATTACCATACACTGCTTATATTTATCGCAACTGTTTACATGTTTATTGAACTCAAACTCTTGAACTCACCAACCTATGTGTTGACATTTTAGTATGCTTTTCTCAGGTCCTTAACTTGCTTGCCATAGGAGCACTACACGGTTCACTGCATTTTAAGACACTATGCTTCAAGACAAGTTGACATTTTAACAATTATAGTTTACTCTTTGGTTTGGCACTTGTTTTGCCATAAGTTATACTTTATTGACTTGGGTTGTTTTCAAAAACGCTTCCGCATTGTTTAAAGTTGGTATTTTGGTTAATTATGTTTAAATTATGGCATTTAGAGTCGTTCTGAGTAACTATTGACTGTGATCCTGGTTTGTTCACACGCCTCGCGGTAAAACTCCGCAAGTGGATTTTGAGAGTGTGACATTTTGTATTGTGTTGTATTGTGTTGTATTGTGTTGTATTGTGTTGTATTGTGTTGTATTGTGTTGTATTGTGTTGTATTGTGTTGTATTGTGTTGTATTGTGTTGTATTGTGTTGTATTGTGTTGTATTTGTATTGTGTTGTATTGTGTTGTATTGTGTTGTATCGTGTTGTATCGTGTTGTATCGTGTTGTATGGTGTTGTATGGTGTTGTATTGTGTTGTATTGCGTTGTATTGTGTTGTATTGTGTTGTATTGTGTTGTATTGTGTTGTATTGTATGTATTGTGTTTTATTGTGTGTATTGTGTGTATTGTGTTGGATTGTGTGGCATTGTGTTGGATTTTGTTGTATTTTGTTGTATTGTGTTGTATTGTGTTGTGTTGTGTTGATTTGTGTTGTATTGTGTTGTATGTATTGTATTGTGTTTTATTGTGTTGTATTGTGTTGTATTGTGTTGGATTGTGTTGCATTGTGTTGGATTTTGTTGTATTTTGTTGTATTGTATTGTGTTGTATTGGTTGTATTGTGTTGTTTTTGTTGTATTGTATTGTATTGTGTTGTGTGTATTGTATTGTATTGTATTGTTGTATTGTATTGTATTGTATTGTCTTGTATTTTATTGTATTGTATTGTATTGTATTGTATTGTATTGTATTGTATTGTATTGTATTGTATTGTATTGTATTGTATTGTATTGTATTGTATTGTATTGTATTGTATTGTATTGTATTGTATTGTATTGTATTGTATTGTATTGTATTGTATTGTATTGTATTGTATTGTATTGTATTGTATTGTATTGTATTGTATTGTATTGTATTGTATTGTATTGTATTGTATTGTATTGTATTGTATGTATGTATTGTATTGTATTGTATATTGTATTGTATTGTATTGTATTGTATTGTATTGTATTGTATTGGTATTGTATTGTATTGTATTGTATTGTATTGTATTGTATTGTATTGTATTGTATTGTATTGTATTTTGTATTGTATTGTATTGTATTGTATTGTATGTATTGTATTGTATTGTATTGTATTGTATTGTATTGTATTGTATTGTATTGTATTGTATTGTATTGTATTGTATTGTATTGTATTGTATTGTAGTGTATTGTATTGTATTGTATTGTATTGTATTGTGTTGTATTGTGTTGTATTGTGTTGTATTGTGTTGTATTGTATTGTATTGTGTTGTATTGTGTTGTGTTGTATTGTGTTGTGTTGTATTGTATTGTATTGTGTTGTATTGTTTGTATTGTGTTGTATTGTGTTGTATTGTATTGTATTGTATTGTATGGTATTGTATTGTATTGTATTGCATGGTATTGTATTGTATTGTATCGTATTGTATTGTATTGTATTGTATTGTATTGTATTGTATTGTATTGTATTGTATTGTATTCTATTGTATTGTATTGTGTTGTGTTGTATTGTGTTGTATTGTGTTGTATTGTGTTGTATTGTGTTGTCTTGTATTGTATTGTATTGTATTGTATTGTATTGTATTGTATTGTATCTATTGTATTGTATTGTGTTGTATTGTGTTGTATTGTGTTGTATTGTGTTGTATTGTATTGTATTGTGTTTTATTGTGTTGTATTGTGTTGTATTGTGTTGTATTGTGTTGGATTGTGTGGCATTGTGTTTGATTTTGTTGTATTTTGTTGTATTGTGTTGTATTGTGTTGTGTTGTGTTGATTTGTGTTGTATTGTGTTGTATTGTATTGTATTGTGTTGTATTGTGTTGTATTGTGTTGTATTGTGTTGTATTGTGTTGGATTGTGTTGCATTGTGTTGGATTTTGTTGTATTTTGTTGTATTTTGTTGTATTGTGTTGTATTTTGTTGTATTGTGTTGTATTGTGTTGTATTGTGTTGTATTGTGTTGTATTGTGTTGTATGTATTGTATTGTATTGTCTTGTATTTTATTGTATTGTAATTGTATTGTATTGTATTGTATTGTATTGTATTGTATTGTATTGTATTGTATTGTATTGTATTGTATTGTATGTATTGTATTGTATTTTATTGTATTGTTTGTATGTATTGATTGTATTGTATTGTATTGTATTGTATTGTATTGTATTGTATTGTATTGTATTGTATTGTATTGTATTGTATTGTATTGTATTGTATTGTATTGTATTGTATTGTATTGTATTGTATTGTATTTTATTGTATTGTATGTACTGTATTGTATTGTATTGTATTGTATTGTATTGTATTGTATGTATTGTATTGTATTGTATTGTATTGTAGGTATTGTATGGTATTGTATTGTATTGTTTGTATTGTATTGTATTGTATGTATTGTATTGTATTATTGTATTGTATTGTATTGTATTGTATTGTATTGTATTGTGTTGTATTGTATTGTATTGTATTGTATTGTATTGTATTGTATTGTATTGTATTGTATTGTATTGTATTGTATTGTATTGTATTGTATTGTGTTGTATTGTGTTGTATTGTGTTGTATTGTGTTGTATTGTATTGTATTGTGTTGTATTGTGTTGTATTGTTGTATTGTGTTGTGTGTATTGTATTGTATTGTGTTGTATTGTTTGTATTGTGTTGTATTGTGTTGTATTGTATTGTATTGTATTGTATGGTATTGTATTGTATTGTATTGCATGGTATTGTATTGTATTGTATCGTATTGTATTGTATGTATTGTATTGTATGTATTGTATTTTATTGTATTGTATTGTATTTTATTGTATTGTATGTGTTGTGTTGTTATTGTGTTGTATTGTGTGTATTGTGTTGTATTGTGTTGTCTTGTATTGTATTGTATGTATTGTATTGTATTGTATTGTATTGTATTGTATTGTATGTATTGTGTTGTATTGGTTGTATTGTGTTGTATTGTGTTGTATTGTATTGTATTGTGTTTTATTGTGTTGTTTGTGTTGTATGTGTTGTATTGTGTTGGATTGTGTGCATTGTGTTTGATTTTGTTGTATTTTGTTGTATTGTGTGTATTGTGTTGTGTTGTGTTGATTTTGTTGTATTGTGTTGTATTGTATTGTATTGTGTTGTATTGTGTTGTATTGTGTTGTATTGTGTTGTATTGTGTTGGATTGTGTTGCATTGTGTTGGATTTTGTTGTATTTTGTTGTATTGTGTTGTATTGTGTTGTATTGTGTTGTATTGTATTGTATTGTATTGTGTTGTATTGTATTGTATTGTATTGTCTTGTATTGTATTGTATTGTATTGTATTGTATTTTATTGTATTGTATTGTATTGTATTGTATTGTATTGTATTGTATTGTATTGTATTGTATTGTATTGTATTGTATTGTATTGTATTGTATTGTATTGTATTGTATTGTATTGTATTGTATTGTATTGTATTGTGTATTGTCTTGTATGTATTGTATTGTATTGTATTGTATTGTATTGTATTGTATTGTATTGTACTGTATTGTATTGTATTGTATTGTATTGTATTGTATTGTATTGTATTGTATTGTATTGTATTGTATTGTATTGTATTGTATTGTGTTGTATTGTATTGTATTGTGTTGTATTGTGTTGTTTGTATTGTATTGTATTGTGTTGTATTGTGTTGTATTGTGTTGTATTGTGTTGTATTGTATTGTATTGTATTGTATTGTATTGTATTGTATTGTATTGTATTGTATTGTATTGTATTGTATTGTATTGATCGTATCGTATTGTATTGTATTGTGTTGTATTGTATTGTATGTATTGTATTGTATTGTATCGTATCGTATCGTATTGTATTGTATTGTATTGTATTGTATTGTATTGTATTGTATTGTATTGTATTGTATTGTATTGTATTGTATTGTATTGTATTGTATTGTATTGTATTGTATTGTGTTGTGTTGTGTTGTGTTGTATTGTGTTGTATTGTGTTGTATTGTGTTGTATTGTGTTGTATTGTGTTGTATTGTATTGTATTGTATTGTATTGTATTGTATTGTATTGTATTGTATTGTATTGTATTGTATTGTATTGTATTGTATTGTATTGTATTGTATTGTATTGTATTGTATTGTATTGTATTGTATTGTATTGTATTGTATTGTATTGTATTGTATTGTATTGTATTGTATTGTATTGTATTGTGTTGTATTGTATTGTATTGTACTGTATTGTACTGTATTGTATTGTATTGTATTGTATTGTATTGTATTGTATTGTATTGTATTGTATTGTATTGTATTGTGTTGTGTTGTATTGTATTGTATTGTGTTGTATTGTGTTGTATTGTGTTGTATTGTGTTGTATTGTGTTGTATTGTATTGTATTGTATTGTATTGTATTGTATTGTTTGTATTGTATTGTATTGTATTGTAATCTATTGTATTCTATTGTATTGTATTGTGTTGTGTTGTATTGTGTTGTATTGTGTTGTATTGTGTTGTATTGTGTTGTCTTGTGTTGTGTTGTGTTGTTTTGTGTTGTATTGTGTTGTATTGTGTTGTATTGTGTTGTATTGTGTTGTATTGTGTTGTATTGTATTGTATTGTATTGTATTGTATTGTATTGTATTGTATTGTGTTGTATTGTGTTGTATTGTGTTGTATTGTGTTGTATTGTGTTGTATTGTGTTGTATTGTCTTGTATTGTCTTGTGTTGTATTGTGTTGTATATGTTGTATTGTGTTGTATTATGTTGTATTGTGTTGTATTACGTTGTATTGTGTTGTATTGTGTTGTATTGTGCTGTATTGTGTTGTATTGTGTTGTATTGTGTTGTATTGTGTTTTATTGTTGTCAAACCCTCAAAATCCACATGCGGAGTTTTACCGCGAGGCGTGTGAACAAACCAGGATCACAGTCAATAGTTACTCAGAACGACTCTAAATGCCATAATTTAAACAAATCAACCAAAATACCAACTTTAAACAATGCGGAAGCGTTTTTGAAAACAACCCAAGTCAATAAAGTACAACTATGGCAAAACAAGTGCCAACCCAAAAAGTAAACTATAATTGTTAAAATGTCAAATTGTCTTGAAGCATCGTGTCTTAAAATGCAATGAACCGTGCAGTGCTCCTATGGCAAGCAAGCTAAGGACCTGAGAAAAGCATACTAAAATGTCAACACATAGGTTGGTGAGTTCAAGAGTTTGAGTTCAATAAAAATGTAAACAGTTGCGATAAATATAAGCAGTGCATGGTAATAGATAGCTAGTCTATTATCAGTAAATATTAATACATAGTGATTTTGCAATTGAAGTTGACTGTGATAGTTGTTGCCTCCTGTCACGACTTACCATGTCGTGACAATGTTCAATAGGAAAAATTGCACCCGGTTGACCTCGAGTCACACAGGTGGGGCTCGTCAGACCCAGTAGTACTACCCAAGTTTTCCCGCTATTAGATATTAACAATTCAAAAATGTGAGGACTTTTCTCATGGTAAACAACACTATATTAATATTATACACAACTTAAATAATGAAAGCTTTCGTATAAATACCAGTATGCTATCTCCCCCAAAAGAGATTAAATAAAGTGTGGGGCATGAACTCACCTCATGTATGCAAAGGTACTTAGGGTTTATTTTGAGAAACGAGAGGATAGCCAACCTTCACCGGTTACCTAGATCATGTGAGTACATAAGTACGTGTAAATAAAAGACATGTGAAACCCTAATCATACCAAAACCAAAGACTCAAGCTTCCAGAAAATATAGACACGTTTGACCTAGTTGACCCGTTTGACCCGTTGGTGACATTATGAGTTATAATTCAAATAAAGCCAATGAGCACATACAACATACATGATTAACATTCAGATAGTATCATACATATGCTATATCAACCAGGTGTATCACTTAGATAATCATACAATCAAGTACTACACAAGTCATGCGAATCTAGAACATTAACATACCCACTAGTTATAATACAACTAACATGTCACACAAGGTTCAACCATTCATCACATGCCATGTGAAGCCACTCACGACTTCACATCCTAAACCCTGCCAATCCTACTAAGTAGGGGCCTCAGATCCGCACGCGTGTATAATGATCATAACCATATTCTTTAAGCATATGCATTGCATTCACAACATCACAACAATCAATTACCAGACCCAAGCATGATGTCCTACTACTACACAACATCCAAACCATACATGATCACCAAGTCCAAATATCACACATGATTATTCAAACATGCCATACAACTAATCTAACACGTTCTATCACACTAGAATCTATCCTTGAACATATAGCAGGTCCTATCATCTCAAACATGATCATAACATCATACTTCAACGTTTACACAAATAAAGTTCCCTTTTGGGAAAGAATATCCCAAATCTATCAAAATCCAAAGTATACATGAATTCATCAATAATATACCAATTCAAGCTCATACTAATATCTAAACATGATCAACAACACTTAAACACCTCAATCTAACCATCTTCATAAACAAAAGTTTCTACTTTTGGCAAGCTATGATCAACATCATCAAATTAAAGATTTCTAGCATTCATAACAACAATCTAGTATCTACTCATCATCATGAACTCACCCATAACATCAATCCATCACTAGATCACTACTACATGCAAAATAAAGTTACTATTCTTAGTAACCTATGAACAATGCATCAAAATCCCAATTTTCTTGCATAATCAATGTATTCTAACATTCATACAACCTAATCATCATCAAACATTCATCAAACAATCAACCATCATGCATAATCACAACAATTTCGAATTAGGGTTTGCTTCATAACCAAATTCATGATCAATCCACTGAAAACATAGAATTCTTGCATAATCGACGTTAACTAACATGTATACAATCTAACTAACATGTTAACATCATCAAACAACATCCAATTCGTCCTAATAAGGATCAATTTCGAATCTAGGGTTCGGCCATAATGAAGAACATCACAAAACATGAAAAATCTAACCTTTAAACGAGTTATAACTTGCAATTGATGATTCCAACAAGTTGTGCACCTGTAATCGAATGAAAATCGAGGTTTAGGGCTTGATCTTGGTGGAAAATCGAAGATGGAGAGGGAGAGGGATGAATTCGCGGCCGAAGGGTGGGTTTAGGGTTTGGGTTTTTGTTTTAATTAATTTTTAATTTATATTTACCCTTTAAACCTTGTGTTTTGGTATTTTATTAAAACTAAGCTTTAAACTCTTTGTAAAGTGTTTTTAACTTCATAACATAAAGATATAAACTTATAAAATTCATTATATATCTTATCTTTATAAAAACACAAGACATACGAATAAATAGACACGTTTCCGCGTTACGCGATAAATTCTTTAATTAACCGTTTGTAAATGTGTAAACACATAAACATAAACCAATACTCACATAATCACTTAGATTCACAACAAATTAACATTATTCATTATTATTAGGTCACCAACGTTCAACGACAACTAGTGTGTGCTCACGACACGTGTACACAAGACTTAACGGAACTAACAGAGCTTCGTAACAGAAATTTACCGGATGTCACATTATCCCCATGTTGAATGAATTTTCGTTCCGAAAATTGCGTTACATGGTGAGAGTGTTCCATCACTGGTTTCCATCACTGGTCTACTGCATTGGCACACAGAAATCGAAATTGTGTGAGTTTTGGATGAGTTGTCACATCATCCCCATGTTGAAAGAAATTTCGTCCCGAAATTTAAGTCAATACCTTCGTCTGCTGGCATCGTTCCTTTGAATAGTTGAGGGTACTTAAGCTTCATTTGATCTTCCCGTTCCCATGTGAATTCCGGTCCACGTCGCGAATTCCAACGGATTTTAACAATAGGTATCTTGCTTTGCTTAAGTGTTTTCACCTCACGGTCCATCACCTCCACTGGTTCCTCAATAAAACGCAATTGTTCATCCACCTGAATTTCTTCTAGTGGTACGACCGTCGTTTCATCAGTTATACACTTCTTCAAGTTTGACACGTGAAATACATCATGAATTCCACTTAGCGAATCAGGTAGGGCTAATCGATAGGCTACTGGACCTATTCTTTCCACTATCTCAAACGGTCCAACGTACCTCGGATTTAGTTTCCCTCGTTTACCAAACCGAACTACGCCTTTCCATGGTGAGACTTTCAACAAAACCTTGTCACCAACCTGAAACTCTAAAGGTTTCCGTCTCTTGTCAGCATAAATCTTTTGCCTGTCTCGCGCTGCAGCCATACGGTTCCGTATCTGTATAATTTTCTCAGTGTCTCATGAATTAACTCGGGACCTGTTATCTGACTATCACCAATTTCTGCCCAGCAAACCGGTGATCGACATTTTCTCCCATACAACGCCTCGAAAGGTGCTGCTTGTATACTAGTGTGATAACTGTTGTTATAAGAAAACTCCACCAATGGCAGGTGAATTTCCCAGTTATTCCCAAAGTCAATCACACAAGCACGTAGCAATCCTCCAACGTCTGTATAGTACGCTCACTCTGACCATCCGTCTGTGGATGATATGCAGTACTCATATCCAAACGTGTGCCCAAAGATTTCTGCAATGATTGCCAGAAATGTGACGTGAAACGAGCGTCACGGTCGGAGATAATTGAGATCGGTACCCCATGTCTCGAAACGATCTCCTGAGGTACAGGCGAGTTAACTTCTCCATCTTGTCGGTTTCCTTTATTGCAAGGAAATGAGCAGACTTTGTCAATCGATCCACAATAACCCATATCTTGTCACAACCAGTACTAGTCCGGGGTAGTTTAGTAATAAAATCCATGGAGATTTGTTCCCATTTCCAGATTGGAATCTCGGGTTGTTGTAATAGTCCGGATGGTTTTTGATATTCCACTTCACCTTCGAGCAGGTCAAACACTTGCTCACGTACGTAGCTACATCCGCTTTCATGTTAGGCCACCAATAGTGAGCCTTTAGGTCATGATACATCTTGTCGGATCAGGATGTATAGAATACTTAGATTTGTGTGCCTCGCTCATAACTAAATCCCTCAGATTTCCATGAATAGGCACCCAAAGTCTATCCATGAAATACCGAATTCCATCCTCTTTCATCACTAGCTGCCTATCCATTCCCCTTAACAATTCAGAACCAATATTTTCCACCTTTAAAGCTTGTATTTGTGCCTCCTTAACTTGTTCGGGCAGTTGGGTACTGATAATAAGCTATAAAGCTCGCACCCGTCGGGGTTTAGCTGTTTCCTTCCTGCTTAAAGCATCGGCAACTACGTTTGCCTTTCCCGGATGATACTTAATTGCGCAATCATAATCATTTACTAGTTCCACCCAACGTCGCTGCCTCATATTCAACTCTTTTTGCTCAAAGATATGTTGAAGACTCTTGTGATCAGTGTAGATTGTGCACTTGGTACCGTACAAGTAATGTCTCCAGATCTTTAAGGGAAAAACTACTGCACCCAATTCTAAGTCATGGGTAGTATAGTTCTTCTCATGAACCTTTAGTTGTCTCGAGGCGTAAGCTATCACCTTGTCTCGTTGCATCAAGACACAACCCAATCCTTGAATGGATGCATCGCAATACACCACAAAGTCATCTGTTCCCTCTGGCAATGCTAATATCGGGGCTGTACAGAGTTTTTGTTTTAATAATTGGAAAGCTGATTCTTGACTCTCAGCCCATTTGTATGTCGTTCCTTTGTGAGTCAAGGCTGTGAGAGGTTGTGCGATCTTAGAAAATCCTTCTATGAATCGGCGGTAATATCCTGCTAACCCAAGAAATTGTCTTATCTCACTGGTGTTTTGGGTGTAGTCCAATTCTTTATCGCCTCAATTTTGGCAGGATCAACGTGTATTCCTTTCTCATTAACAATATGACCTAGGAATTGTACCTCTCTTATCCAAAAGTCACACTTTGAGAATTTAGCATATAGTTGCTCCTTTTTCAATAGTTCCAAGATCATTCGTAAGTGTTCTTCATGCTCCTCCTTGGTCCTAGAGTATATCAGTATATCATCGATGAACACAATGACAAACTGATCAAGGTAAGGTTTGCACACGCGGTTCATGAGGTCCATGAACACAGCAGGTGCATTAGTCAACCCAAAAGGCATGACCAAGAACTCATAATGACCATAACGAGTACGAAATGCAGTCTTGGGAAAGTCTTCTTCTCAAACTCTGAGTTGATGATAACCAGATCTCAAGTCAATCTTCGAGTAATAGCTTGATCCTTGAAGCTGATCGAACAAGTCGTCGATACGAGTAAAGGGTATCGGTTCTTGACTGTTACTTTGTTTAACTCTCGATAATCGATGCACATCCGGAATGTACCATCCTTCTTCTTAACAAAGAGTACAGGAGCTCCCCAAGGTGATGTACTAGGTCGGATAAAGCCTTATCCAGAAGCTCCTGAAGTTGTGACGACAACTCCTGTAGTTCGTTTGTGCTAATCGATAAGGTGCTCTAGCAATCGGAGCTGCGCCGGGAGTCAACTCAATCTGGAATTCCACTTGACGGTGCGGTGGTAATCCAGGAAGATCTTCTAGGAACACCTCCGGAAAATCGCGTACTACGGAATATCCTCCATTCTCTTTTCTTCCTTTTGCTTATCGGTTACAAGTGCTAGGATAGCCACGCGACCCTTCCGTAACAACTTTTGAGCTTTCATATACGAGATGATGCCTATCACAGCACCACTCCTCTATCACCTTTGACGGTAAGAACTTGATCGCCAACCGGGATCCGTATAATCTTCTCGTGACATACGACTTCCGCTTGCTTGCTAGAGAGCCAATCCATGCCTATCACAACATCAAAACTCCCCAGCATAACAGGCATGAGATCTATAGCGAAAGTATGACCAGCAAGTTCTATCCTACAGTCTTTAAGGATATGTGTTACATGGATTTGTTTACCGTCAGCTAATTCCATAGTGTACTTAGATTCTAAAGCAGGGGTATATCACTTAAAAGACTACAGAATTTTAAGGACACAAAACTCCTATCGGCTCTAGTATCAAATAGTACCGTAGCAAAACAACCATTAACAGGGAATCTACCAGTAACAGTTGTGGGATCATTTAGAGCCTCACCTGAGCCAATGACGAAGGCTCTCCCTTTGGCTCCATCTCTATTGCCGCCATTTCCAGTGCCATTACCACCATTGTTATTATTGCCATTGTTGTTGTTGTTCCCATGATTGTTGGTGTTGTTGTTGTTGTTGTTGCCATTTCCGTTCCTTCTTAGTTGTGGGCAGTTTCGTTTGTAATGCCCTTCTTTCCCACACTCAAAACACCCTTGGGGGTTTCTTGAGATTGTTGTGGCCTCTTCATCAGTTCACCACGGCAATCCTTCGCAGCGTGTCCAATCTTTCCACAACGTTGACACTTGAAGTTATCACACCATCCCACATGGTGGTAGTTACACCGTGGGCATTTGGGGTGTGTGCCGCCGTAACCGCTGGGTCCTTGGTTATTTGGGGCAGTTTGGTTGAAATTGCGGTTATTATCGAACCGCTGCTGCTGCTGCTGAACTGGCTGTTGCTGCTGTTGGGATTGTTGTTGACCGCCAGACGATGATGATGATGATTTGTTATTGCTGTTGCTAGGAGCATCCCACTTCCTTTTGTTGTCGGGCACGCTCACCACAGCGCCCCGTTTGGGTAACCGCCTTGCTCTACCGCCTGATCAGTAAGTCTATGGGCAATTTGAATGGCCTGCTGAATCGTAGTCGGGTTAGAAGCTGTTACCATACTTTGGATTTCAGGCACCAATCCTCGTATGTAGTGCTCGATTCTCTTATGTGTCTCATTAACCATTCCTGGACACAATGTGGCCAGCTCATGAGTACGGGTCGTGTAAGCCTTAATTTCTGAACCCTTCATCTTAAGCTGCCAGAATTCCATCTCCAACTTTTGCACCTCATTTCGAGGACAGTACTCCTCGATCATCATATCCTTGAACTCATTCCAGGGGAGTCCATTTGCCATCGCTTGTCCAAGCATCTGGACTTGCGCGTTCCACCAAGACAGGCAGCACCCTCCAAAGTCCCGGTGGCATACTTTACTTGATCACCGGTGGACAGTTACATTTGGAGAAAACGGACTCAGTCTTCAAACAAACCAGCGTACAAGCCCTACAGCACCCTCTGTACCGCTGTAGGTGTGTGGTTTACAGTCCATGAAGGACTTGTACGTACACACTGGTGGTCCTGTTTTAACACAACACACGTTAACCAAACATCCCCTACAGTTATAAAGGATATCCGATTTGTTTATAGTCATTGTTTACGTGCTGGCTGACCCGCGTGGGCAGCAGCCACTGCCGCCTGAACATGCTTGTTAATTAGAGCAGCCAATTCCGCAGGAGTCATGTTAATAGCACCACCACCCTGTTCTCCGGTGCCACGTCCACGTCCGCGTCCACGACCACGTCCACGTCCACGTCCACGAGCGTCCATTCTTTTCACTTTATATTCACAATACAATAATGAGTAACGTCATACACATTTAACTCATTGAAGCGTAGTAAACAGTAAATGAAAGAATACGTATCATCACAACCACAACATTCATAACAAAAATAATAACCAAAGTAAATAAATTGCAATAAGTCACAATGTATTTAGCAATGTCAAAATTGAAGTTTTGTCATTCGTGTGGGGAACAACCCTTCCCACATAGGTTTCAAAAGAAAACACTACGTAGTCTAATTCATATAACGAAGTCAATCGACAATGTCTGACCCATCACTATCATCCTCTATCTCCTCCGGTTCCTCTTCCTCGGGTCCCTCCTCGGGATCCTCCTCATCCTCAGAGTCTGCGACAGGAGCAGGAGCTATAGCAATCTGGAGTGCTGCTAGTTGAGCTTCTAAGATGGCAATCCTATTATCGGCTATGGCGTCCGCTGTTCACGAGCAGTCACGCGTCCTTGGAGTGCCATAACACCATCTTGCATATGGTGACAACCGTTCAGCGTCTTCCCGTGTTCTTCCTTGAGTTCGTCCAATTGATGTCTCAGGTTGTACACCTCTTGCTGTAGTGTACAGACATCACCTGTGAGTCGTCTTACACGATGTTGTTCAGTATCCAGTGCAACCATTAGTGCAGCAATCAGTTGCTCGTTGGACTGCGCCGTTCGTGGGAGTGAAAGCATGGGTTGATTGGCATTTTTCCTAGTCCTTGGCTTTAGGACAGGTACGCGTTCCCTAAACATGATGTGGTCAACAAACCTAGGATAAGAACGCTAGTCTCGCGGAGGGTCACGCTTCATCAATGCGAATGGTTGATCCCAGTCAATCCTCTCGGGGATAAGCAAGTCATGGCCAATCGAATCCATCATCAGGTACAGGTGCGGGAGGTGGGGATTCAGATTGTGTAGGTGATTCGGGTCGTTTACCCGGACCTCTTGAAGACGATGCTATGCTGAGAGAGTGTGACGTGTATGCCAATGAGTATACAGTAAATGGGAGTAAGGCACAGGTAACTAATTAACTGTGTGCGGTTATAGTCTAGTGTGTATGCAACCTAGTTCCCTATAACCAATGGCTCTGATACCAATCTGTCACACCCTCAAAATCCACATGCGGAGTTTTACTGCGAGGCGTGTGAACAAACCAGGATCACAGTCAATAGTTACTCAGAACGACTCTAAATGCCATAATTTAAACAAATCAACCAAAATACCAACTTTAAACAATGCGGAAGCGTTTTTGAAAACAACCCAAGTCAATAAAGTAAAACTATGGCAAAACAAGTGCCAACCCAAAAAGTAAACTATAATTGTTAAAATGTCAAATTGTCTTGAAGCATCGTGTCTTAAAATGCAATGAACCGTGCAGTGCTCCTATGGCAAGCAAGCTAAGGACCTGAGAAAAGCATACTAAAATGTCAACACATAGGTTGGTGAGTTCAAGAGTTTGAGTTCAATAAACATGTAAACAGTTGCGATAAATATAAGCAGTGCATGGTAATAGATAGCTAGTCTATTATCAGTAAATATTAATACATAGTGATTTTGCAATTGAAGCTGACTGTGATAGTTGTTGCCTCCTGTCACGACTTACCATGTCGTGACAATGTTCAATAGGAAAAATTGCACCCGGTTGACCTCGAGTCACACAGGTGGGGCTCGTCAGACCCAGTAGTACTACCCAAGTTTCCCCGCTATTAGATATTAACAATTCAAAAGTGTGAGGACTTTTCTCATGGTAAACACACTATATTAATATTATACACACACTTAAATATGAAAGCGTTCGTATAAATACCAGTATGCTATCTCCCCCAAAAGAGATTAATAAAGTGTGGGGCATGAACTCACCTGATGTATGCAAAGGTACTTAGGGTTTATTTTGAGAAACGAGAGGATAGCCAACCTTCACAGGTTACCTAGATCATGTGAGTACATAAGTACGTGTAATAAAAGACATGTGAAACCCTAATCATACCAAAACCAAAGACTCAAGCTTCCAGAAAAATAGACACGTTTGACCTAGTTGACCCGTTTGACCCGTTGGTGACATTATGAGTTATAATTCAAATAAACCAATGAGCACATACAACATACATGATTAACTTTCAGATAGTATCATACATATGCTATATCAACCAGGTGTATCACTTAGATCATCATACAATCAAGTACTACACAAGTCATGCGAATCTAGAACATTAACATACCCACTAGTTATAATACAACTAACATGTCACACAAGGTTCAACCATTCATCACATGCCATGTGAAGCCACTCACGACTTCACATCCTAAACCCTGCCAATCCTACTAAGTAGGGGCCTCAGATCCGCACGCGTGTATAATGATCATAACCATATTCTTTAAGCATATGCATTGCATTCACAACATCACACAATCAATTACCAGACCCAAGCATGATGTCCTACTACTACACAACATCCAAACCATACATGATCACCAAGTCCAAATATCACACATGATTATTCAAACATGCCATACACTAATCTAACACACGTTCTATCACACTAGAATCTATCCTTGAACATAATAGCAGGTTCCTATCATCTCAAACATGATCATAACATCATACTTCAACGTTTACACAAATAAAGTTTCCCTTTTGGGAAAGAATATCCCAAAATCTATCAAACATCCAAAGTATACATGAATTCATCATAATATACCAATTCAAGCTCATACTAATATCTAAGCATGATCAACAACACTTAAACACCTCAATCTAACAATCTTCATAAACAAAAGTTTCTACTTTTGGCAAGCTATGATCAACATCATCAAATAAAGATTTCTAGCATTCATAACAACAATCTAGCATCTACTCATCATCATGAACTCACCCATAACATCAATCCATCACTAGATCACTACTACATGCAAAATAAGTTACTATTCTTAGTAACCTATGAACATGCATCAAAATCCCAACTTTCTTGCATAATCAACGTATTCTAACATTCATACAACCTAATAATCATCAAACATTCATCAAACAATCAACCATCATGCATAATCACAACAATTTCGAATTAGGGTTTGCTTCATAACCAAATTTCATGATCAATCCACTAAAAACATAGAATTCTTGCATAATCGACGTTAACTAACATGTATACAATCTAACTAACATGTTAACATCATCAAACAACATCCAATTCGACCTAATAAGGATCAATTCGAATCTAGGTTCGGCCATAATGAAGAACATCACAAAACATGAAAAATCTAACCTTTAAACGAGTTATAACTTGCAATTGATGATTCCAACAAGTTGTGCACCTTGTAATCGAATGAAAATCGAGGTTTAGGGCTTGATCTTGGTCGAAAATCGAAGATGGAGAGGGAGAGGGATGAAGTCCGCGGCCGAAGGGTTGGGATTAGGGTTTGGGTTTTTGTTTTAATTAATTTAATTTACATATTTACCCTTTAAACCCTTGTGTTTTGGTATTTTATAAAAACTAAGCTTTAAACTCTTTGTAAAGTGTTTTTAACTTCATAACATAAAGATATAAACTTATAAAATTCATATTATATATCTTATCTTTATAAAAACACAAGACATACGAAAAATAGACACGTTTCCGCGTTACGCGATAAATTCTTTAATTAACGTTTGTAAATGTGTAAACACATAAACATAAACCAATACTCACATAATCACTTAGATTCACAACAAATTAACATTATTCATTATTAGTAGGTCACCAACGTTCAAAACAAAATAGTGTGTGCTCACGACACGTGTACACAAGACTAACGGAACTAACGGAGCTTGGTAACGGAAATTTACCGGATGTCACAATTGTGTTTTGTATTGTTTTGTATTGTGTTTATTGTGTTGGATGGTGTTGCATTGTGTTGGATTGTGTTGGATTGTGTTGTATTGTGTTGTATTGTGTTGTATTGTGTTCTATTGTGTTGTATTGGTTCTATTGTGTTGTATTGTGTTGTATTGTGTTGTGTGGTATTGTGTTGTATTGTGTTGTATTGTGTTGATGTGTTGTATTTTGTTGTATTGTTTGGTATTGTGTAGTATTGTGTTGTATTGTGTTGTATTGTGTTGTTTTGTGTTGTATTGTGTTGTATTCTGTTGTATTGTGTTGTATTGTGTTGTATTGTGTTGATTGTGTTGTTGTGTTGTATTGTGTTGTATTCTGTTGTATTGTGTTGTATTGTGTTTTGTTGTGTTGTCTTGTGTTGTATTCTATGTAATGGTGTTGTATTGTGTTGTATTGTGTTGTATTGTGTTGTATTGTGTTGTATTGTGTTGTATTGTGTTGTATTGTGTTGTATTGTTGTATTGTGTTGTATTGTGTTGTATTGTGTTGTATTGTATTGTATTGTATTGTATTGTGTTGTATTGTGTTGTATTGTGTTGTATTGTGTTGTATTGTGTTGTATTGTGTTGTATTGTGTTGTATTGTGTTGTATTGTGTTGTATTGTGTTGTATTGTGTTGTATTGTGTTGTATTGTATTGTATTGTATTGTATTGTATTGTATTGTGTTGTGTTGTGTTGTGTTGTATTGTGTTGTATTATGTTGTATTGTGTTGTATTGTGTTGTGTTGTGTTGTATTGTGTTGGATTGTGTTGGATTGTGTTGCATTGTGTTGTATTTTGTTGTATTTTGTTGTATGGTGTTGTATTTGGTTGTATGGTGTTGTATTTTGTTGTATTGTGTTGTATTGTATTGTATTGTATTGTATTGTATTGTATTGTATTGTATTGTATTGTATTGTATTCTATTGTATTGTATTGTATTGTATTGTATTGTATTGTATTGTATTGTATTGTATTGTATTGTATTGTATTGTATTGTATTGTATTGTATTGTATTGTATTGTATTGTATTGTCTTGTATTGTGTTGTATTGTGTTGTATTGTGTTGCATTGTGTTGTATTTTGTTGTATTTTGTTGTATTGTGTTGTATTGTGTTGTATTGTGTTGTATTGTGTTGTATTGTGTTGTATTGTATTGTATTGAATTGTATTGTATTGTATTGTTGTATTGTATTGTATTGTATTGTATTGTATTGTATTGTACTGTATTGTACTGTATTTTAGTGTATTGTATTGTATTGTGTTGTATTGTGTTGTATTGTGTTGTATTGTGTTGTATTGTGTTGTATTGTGGTGTATTGTGTTGTATTGTGTTGTATTGTGTTGTATTGTGTTGTATTGTGTTGTATTGTGTTGTATGGTGTTGCATTGTGTTGTATTGTGTTGTATTGTATTGTATTGTATTGTATCGTATTGTATTGTATGTATTGTATGTGAATTGTATTTTATGTATTGTATTGTATTGTACTATATATTATAGTATTGAATTGTGTTGTATTGTATTGTATTGTATTGTAATGTATTGTATTGTATTGTATTGTCTTGTATTGTATTGTTGTATTGTATTGTATGTATTGTATGTATGTAATGTATTGTATTGTATTGGATTGCATTGTATTGTATTGTATTGTATTGTATTGTATTGTATTGTATTGTATTGTATTGTATTGTATTGTATTGTATTGTATTGTATTGTATTGTATTGTATTGTATTGTATTGTATTGTATTGTATTGTATTGTATTGTATTGTATTGTATTGTATTGTATTGTATTGTATTGTATTGTATTGTATTGTATTGTACTGTATTGTATTGTATTGTATTGTATTGTATGGTTTTTATTGTATTGTATTGTATTGTATTGTATTGTATTGTATTGTATTGTATTGTATTGTATGTATTGTATTGTATTGTATTGTATTGTATTGTATTGTATTGTATTGTATTGTATTGTATTGTATTGTATTGTATTGTATTGTATTGTATTGTATTGTATGTATTGTATTGTGTATTGTATGTATTGTATTGTATTGTATTGTATTGTATTGTATTGTATTGTATTGTATTGTATTGTATTGTATTGTATTGTATGTATTGTATTGTATTGTATTGTATTGTATGTTTGTATTGTATTGTATTGTATTGTATTGTATTGTTTGTATGGTATTGTATTGTATTGTATTGTATTGATTGTATGTATTGTATTGAAAGTATTGATCTGCCCAAGATTCATATTAAATTGATGTGGCTAGTGTAATATGATCCAAGTCGGGTCATACCCAATAACAAGCCACAAACACCAAAAGGTAATTTATTTGTTGATAAGATCACACAAATAAATAATGACACCAATTTAGAAAATTGGATTTTCTAAATTATTGCTTTTGTAGATGAACGTCATTATATATAGATAATGATTTGTTCATAGAAGATTATTTGTACATTATTAATATGGTTAAGCAATGGCAAATAATAGTGTGTGTTAGTTATATAAAATTAAAATGGTTTTATTTTATAAATACATAGGATGTGATTTTATATTTTATAAATGTTTGAATTGGGAGGGAAACATAAGGGGACCCTAATTCGGCCGCCCCCCTTTTGTTTCTTGGAGGTCCCATTTTTAGTTCCAAGACATGCAAAGTCTTGGCACTTGAACACACATTCATTCTTCAATCACATCCAAGAAAAACACAAAAAGCTCTCTCTCTATTCTCTCTTTTCTCACGGTTTTTGGAGGAAGCTTTGAGCAGAATTTTCAGCTCACAAAAGAGGGTTTTGTAGCTGAAATTTGTGTCTAAAAGCCTAGCAATCAAAGGTGTTTGGTGCAAGCTTGGGGTATCACCTCTTGAGGACTTCCTTTTTGAAGTTAAGCCACGATTTCATCTTCTTCCTCCTCTAGTTTTCGTCTTTAATCTGCTCCAAAGGTTGTATTCTTTACATCTTATGTTTTTATCTTTGTATGTATTTCGTATATTGATCCATGGCTTTGGGGTTTGCTTATTAAAATGGGTTTAATAACCAACAAATTAACATGTTTTAAAACTATATTCCGCTGCGTTTTTCATATAAATGAGGATGATATGAACTTTGATAAACATGTTGAATCCCAACAATGGCATCAAGAGCCACATATACGAAAGCATACATGCTTTATCCTTGCTTGTTCTCGGGTTTTATGGTGTTTGACACCTCATACCCGTATGTTTGTGGGCTGTTTTGTTTAAACCCCTTTTGATTTCTTAAAGATACTACTATATGCATGAAAGGATCTTTAAAAAATCTAGTCATAATTGTTTGTTTGTATGGACTTAACCCATTTGTTCTTGGTTTATGTTGGCCAAGAACATGGGTTAAAAGGGGCTGCCCCATTTCGTAACATAGGATTTGGATATGTTGTTTTGGTCATGCATAACAAAGCCTTGACCTTTTGGTTGGTTGATTGGTTGTTTAGTTATATTCATTTGGGCATGTAATGTTTTATTTTGGGTTTCAAGTTTTGTATTGTAATCTATTCATTCATATGATTTGTAATAAATAGATTAGGAGTTCTTTTTTTTTTTCCTTTACTAGAAACATGTATTAGGATACATAATTTTGTAAAGGATGCTCAAGATCAAGACTTGAAGAAAAGATAAAACAAAGAGGATGCTTGAAGATGTGGATTCAAGTGGGAGTCCCTTTGATCAACCATGTATCATGTTTCTTAACCCTTAGGACAAGACCATTTGACACACTTGTTTTGGCTAAACAAGTGTGCTCAACTTAGTATGCTTTGTTATGCATATATGGATGCTTTGTTTTGTTTGGTTGATTGCATATGATGATGTTTGTTTTGATTATTTGGATGTCATTTACAAACCGTCTTCTAATACAAACTATAAACAAGAAAATTGTTCTCAAATCATTAAGCAAAATAGAATGGTTCTATAAAAGGAATTAATGGTTTGTAAAATAAAATGAGTTTTTTAAAAGAATCGATTCAATACCATATGGTTGAATGCATACAATCATATGTTACATAGACTTTTCAATACAAGAATTGTATCATTTTAAATCCCTTTTGAAAACAAGTTAAGCACCATCCTTTTACACAACACTTAGGTTACTTGCAAACTCTTAGTGGGATAAAGGTCACCTAACCACTTTGAGGGAACTTGTGACTTGAGGTGAGAATACCATGTTTGTGGGATAAAGGTCACCTAACCACTCATGTTGTAAACTCACACGTGTGTGTAAGTAGGACGACTTGATTTATAAAATATATTGAATGGATCACCTAAAATGTGTTTTATAAAGGGTGTTGATGGGGTAAACATGCCGTTATAAACAAAAGATGTTCAAACGATCCCATACCACTAGAAGTTGCAATAGGTTGCAATTGTCATTTATGACTACCTGTTTTTATTAAATAATGGGATAAAGGTCACCTAACCAATATTTAAATATAACGTTGGATTCTAAAATATTATTTATTAATAAGTCTATGAGACATAAAGGGTGTTAATATAATATATGATTATATCAACGATTACTAAAATGGAACTTTGTAAAATCTTGTAGATGGCCGACCACACCAACGCTAATAACGATGTACCAAACCAAAACAACCAATCTCTTAGGGCGATCCTTCAAAGGGATCGTCTAACACCAACAATTTCATGGATTGGTACCGCAACTTGAGAATTGTTCTCAAGCAAGAAAAGCGGGCCTACATTCTTGACGATCCCATCCCTGATGAACCTAGCGAGGAGGATGTGGAGGCCTATAATAATTGGGTAAAGTATGTAGAGGACTCCGTCCAAGTCTCTTGCCTTATGTTGGCAAGTATGACACCTGAACTCCAAAAGGAGTATGAGCTCCATGGAGCCTATGACATGATCACTCAGTTGCGGGAAACGTTCCAGCAACAAGCTAGAGTGGAGCGCTTTGAAACGGTTCGAGCGCTTCATGCATGTCGGATGGAGGAAACCCAATCAGTTTCATCTTATGTTCTTAAGATGAAAAGCCACATCGACCGCCTTCAAAGGCTAAATTGTCCTGTCTCAAAAGAATTGGCCACGGATTTGATCCTTAATGGCCTAACTAAAAGGTTTGAAGCATTCGTCATGAATTACAACATGAACGGATGGGACAAGAGCATAAATGAACTTCATTCGATGCTCAAATCAGCTGAGGCGGGAATGGGTAAAAGGGTTTTACCCGTTCTCACCATTAATGAAGGTGGGAGAAGAAAAAGGTCTCTACCCCCTCCTAAGGCAAATGTTGCCAAAGGAAAGGGGCAAGTTAAAGGGAAGGGGAAGATGGTTTTTAGGCGGAACCTCCGAAGCCCAAGGAGAAGAAGCAAAAGGTTGCTGCAAACGACCCATGCTTCAAGTGTGGTGAGATAGGACATTGGATGAGAAATTGTCCAGTCTATCTCAAAGAGTTGAGAGAGAAGAGGGATGCGGGGCAAACCTCAGGTATAATTTATATGATACATGTTGAGCTAAATGTTATTTCTTCTAACACATGGGTATTAGATACCGGATGTGGAACTCACATTTGCAATTTGTTGCAGGGGTTCAAAAGAAATGAACATTATGCAAAAGGGGAAATAAGTCTCTTCATGGGCAATGGTGCAAAGGTTCACGTGGAAGCCCAAGGGGACTACATTTTGAAGCTTCCAAGTGGTTTGGAAGTTATTTTATATAATGTATTATATGCTCCTAGTTTGACTAGGAACATAATTTCTGTTTCCCGTTTAAGACAATATGATTATGATTTCAAGTTTGTTGACAATGATATTCATGTTTCTTTAAATCATGTATTCTATTTTAAGGCTATACCTTGTAATGGTATTTATGAATTGGTTCATGAAAACACGACACATGATAGCTCAATGTACCAAGCAACCACCAAAAAACTCAAACAGATTTGAGTGATACCTACCTTTGGCATTGTCGTCTTGGTCATATAAACAAGAAACGTATACAAACACTTCAAAAGAATGGTCTTTTAAAAACAAATGAATGTGATTCATTTGATGTATGTGAATCTTGTTTACAAGGTAAGTTGACTAAGGCACCCTTTAGTGGAACTAATGAAAGGGCAAAAGATTTATTAAGTATCATACATTCGGATGTATGTGGTCCCTTTAAGCCAGTGGCTAGGAATGGTGAAAGATACTTCATTACCTTTACCGACGATTACAGTCGCTATGGGTATGTGTACTTATTAAGGCACAAAGATGAAGCTTTTGAAATGTTCAAAATCTTCAAAAATGAAGTAGAAAATCAACTCAACAGGTCAATTAAAATTCTCCGCACCGATAGAGGTGGCGAATCCTAAGTGATGTTTTTCAAGATCATCTTAGGAGTTGTGGGATTGTCTCACAACTCACTCCACCTGGAACACCACAACATAATGGTGTGTCTGAGAGGAGGAATCGAACCTTATTGGATATGGTTCGATCTATGATGGCTAGAAGCACATTACCTCTATCATTTTGGGGTTTCGCTTTGCTCTCCGCAGCCCGTATTCTGAATATGGCTCCAACCAAAAAGGTGGAAAAGACACCTTTTGAGATATGGCATGGAAGAGTTCCATCCTTATCGTACTTAAGAGTCTGGGGTTGTGAGGCTTATGTTAAGACACTCACCCCAAACAAATTAGATGTCCGATCCACCAAGTGTATTTTTGTTGGATATCCTAGAGATTCTATGGGATATTATTTCTATAATCCACTGGAACAAAAGGTATTTGTTGCCAGAAAGGGTGAGTTCTTAGAAGCCAAGTTCCTTATGGAAGGAGCTAGCAGTAGAACAGTGGATCTTGAAGAGGATCAAAACCTGCAAGAACACAGCCCGATACACGTTTGGTTGAAACTAGACTCAACATGAGGATGTTGAGGATGATCAATCGGTTGATCGATACACACAAAACGTTCGCAGAAGTGGTAGAACTAGTAATCCACCTGACAGATACGGATTTTTCATGGATGGATGCTATGTGGTCGATTCAGATGAACCAACCACATATCATGATGCAATATCCAATTTGGATTGTGATAAATGGCTTGAGGCCATGAACGTGGAGATGCAATCCATGTATGACAATCAAGTTTGGGAACTTGTTGTGCCACCTCTTAATTCCAAAATAGTTGGAAGTAAGTGGGTTTTCAAAGAAAACCGATATGCATGGAAACTTGGATACGTACAAAGCTAGACTTGTAGCAAAAGGTTTCACTCAAACTCAAGGGGTTGATTATGATGAAACCTTCTCACCTGTTGCAATGCTTAAGTCTATAAGGATATTATTTGCCATAGCAGCTCATTATGATTATGAGATTTGGCAAATGGATGTCAAAACCGCATTCCTAAATGGATATCTTGAGGAAGATGTCTATATGGTTCAGCCTGAAGGTTTTGTCGATCCAAAACATCCTAACAAAGTATGCAAGTTAAAGAAATCAATCTATGGATTGAAACAAGCATCGAGAAGTTGGAATCACCGTTTTGATGATGAAGTAAAGAAATTTGGCTTCATCAAAAACGCTGACGAGGCTTGTGTGTATAAAAAGGCTAGTGGGAGCACAATAACCTTTCTAGTATTGTATGTTGATGACATACTACTATTTGGAAACGACATTCCAACCATGGAAGGTGTAAAAACCTGGCTTGGAAGTTGTTTTTCCATCAAGGATCTTGGTGAAGCTACCTATATTCTGGGAATAAAGATCTATAGGGATAGATCAAAACGGCTAATTGGTTTGAATCAAAGTGCATACATTGACAAAATCTTGAAAAGGTTCAAGATGGAAAACTCTAAGAAAGGTACCGTACCTATTCAAAGAGGGACAATATTGAGTACGACTCAATGTCCAAGCTCCAAGGAGGAGCAAACTAGGATGAAGGCGATCCCATATGCATCTGCTATAGGATCCATCATGTATGCAATGATATGCACTAGACCAGACGTGTCATGCGCTTTAAGCATGACAAGTAGATACCAGCAAAATCCTGGAGATAGTCATTGGATGGCTGTCAAAAACATTCTGAAGTACCTAAGGAGGACTAAGGACATGTTCTTGATCTACGGGTCTGGTGAAGAGGAACTCGTTGTAAGAGTTACACGGATGCGAGTTTCCAAACCGATCGAGATGATTCACGATCTCAATCGGGGTACATCTTTATTCTGAATGGGGGAGCTATTTCTTGGAAAAGCTCAAAAGAAGTCGTAGCGTTGTCCACTACAGAGTCAGAATACGTCGCCGCTTCAATGGCAGCGCAGGAAGCTGCATGGCTGAAGAAATTCATAGCCGATCTAGGGGTAGTCCCTTCCATTCAGGATCCCCTAGAGATCTTTTGTGACAACGAGGGTGCGATTGCTCAAATCAAGGAACCTCGTGCTCATCAAAAGACTCGGCACATTGAACGGAGATTCAACTACATAAGGGATGAAGTTGAAAAGGGAAAGATATGTATTCGCAAAGTTCACACTGATAAAAATGTTGCGGATCCACTCACAAAGCTCCTTGAAAAGGCAAAGCATGAGGGTCATGTTTGTGCCATGGGACTTAGATATTCAAGTGACTGGGTTTGATGTTGTATTTTGCATATAGATATTGGAACTAATGTTATTTGAATTTATTATATAGTTATAATTTCATTTGTTCTTCTATTTTCGCATGTTTAAATCCATGAATAACTAAGTTATTCTAAACGTCCGCAGTCGATTATACTTGTGGGAACAACTATAAATATAAGACTATAATGAACTTGGATTGGTTAATATTCATATGGTATGAATATACAGCAAGAGGTTGCTACCAAGGTTCATTGATATCTATGGGATATAGATATTGGACTGACCCGCTCTCAATTATTTCTGCATGGAATCTTGCTGATTTGTCATAAGAGATTTTGAGTGAAGGCGAATATCATTGTATCCTCAGACCTGAGATACATATTGGGTCTTGATATTCACCAAGTATTGTACTTTGACTTAGTTCTTAGCTGTTCTGAAAAGGCAGTACATAAGGTTGAGTTCAGGTATAACATGAGGTGATTGTGAGAGACGTATGTAATCGAGATGGAATTTGTTCCTCTTATTCGTTGAGAGTTAGATGTCTAAGGCCTGCTTAAGTTAAATCATCAGAGAATGACAATTCTGTGTCTCTTGGATTTAACATGACATCTGCAACAAAAGGATAGATGATTAATTCACCTAAACATATTCAAGTAAGGTACTTGAAAAGAATAATGTTATTGAATGGCACTTAGTCATATACATTAGGGGTAGCAAACCGTTGCTAGGCGTTATTTGCTGCTTGCATCAATCTTCTATAATCTTGTGCAAGTGGGAGATTGAAAGTATTGATCTGCCCAAGATTCATATTAAATTGATGTGGCTAGTGTAATATGATCCAAGTCGGGTCATACCCAATAACAAGCCATACAAACACCAAAAGGTAATTTATTGTTGATAAGATCACACAAATAAATAATGACACCAATTTAGAAAATTGGATTTTCTAAATTATTGCTTTTGTAGATGAACGTCATTATATATAGATAATGATTTGTTCATAGAAGATTATTTGTACATTATTTAATATGGTTAAGCAATGGCAAATAATAGTGTGTGTTAGTTATATAAAATTAAAATGGTTTTAATTTTATAATACATAGGATGTGATTTTATATTTATAAATGTTTGAATTGGGAGGGAAACATAAGGGGACCCTATTCGGCCGCCCCTTTTTTTCTTGGAGGTCCCATTTTTAGTTCCAAGACATGCAAGTCTTGGCAACTTGAAACACATTCATTCTTCAATCACATCAAGAAAAAACACAAAAAGCTCTCTCTCTATTCTCTCTTTTCTCACGGTTTTGGGGAAGCTTTGAGCAGATTTTTCAGCTCACAAAAGAGGGTTTTGTAGCTGAAATTTGTGTCTAAAAGCCTAGCAATCAAAGGTGTTTGGTGCAAGCTTGGGGTATCACCTCTTGAGGACTTCCTTTTTGAAGTTAAAGCCACGATTTCATCTTCTTCCTCTCTAGTTTTCGTCTTTAATCTGCTCCAAAGGTTGTATTCTTTACATCTTATGTTTTTTCTTTGTATGTATTTCGTATATTGATCCATGGCTTTGGGGTTTGCTTATTAAAATGGGTTTAATAACCAACAAATTAACATGTTTTAAAACTATATTCCGCTGCGTTTTTCATATAAATGAGGATGATATGAACTTTGATAAACATGTTGAATCCCAACATTGTATTGTATTGTATTGTATTGTATTGTGTTGTATTGTGTTGTATTGTGTTGTATTGTGTTGTATTGTGTTGTATTGTGTTGTGTTGTGTTGTATTGTGTTGTATTGTGTTGTATTGTTTTGTATTGTTTTGTATTGTGTTGTATTGTATTGTATTGTGTTGTATTGTGTTGTATTGTGTTGTATTGTGTTGTATTGTATTGTATTGTATTGTATTGTATTGTATTGTATTGTATTGTATTGTATTGTATTGTGTTGTATTGTGTTGTATTGTGTTGTATTATGTTGTATTGTGTTGTATTGTGTTGTATTGTGTTGTCTTGTGTTGTATTGTGTTGTATTGTGTTGTATTGTGTTGTATTGTGTTGTATTGTGTTGTATTGTGTTGTATTGTGATGTACTGTGTTGTAGTGTGTTGTATTGTGTTGTTTTGTATCGTGTTGTATCGTTTTGTATCGTCTTGTATCGTCTTGTATCGTCTTGTATCGTGTTGTATCGTGTTGTATGGTGTGTATGGTGTTGATCGTATCGTATCGTCTCGTATCGTCTCGTGTCGTATCGTATCGTATCGTATCGTATCGTATCGTAGCGTATGTATCGTATCGTATCGTATGTATCGTATCGTATCGTATCGTATCGTATCGTATCGTATCGTTAGTATCGTATCGTATCGTAGTTGTGTTGTATTGTGTGTATTGTGTTGTATTTTGTTGTATTGTTTTGTATTGTGTTGTATTGTGTTGTATTATGTTGTATTGTGTTGTATTGTGTTGTATTGTGTTGTATTGTGTTGTATTCTGTTGTATTGTGTTGTATTTTGTTGTATTGTGTTGTATTGTGTTGTATTGTGTTGTATTGTGTTGTATTGTGTTTTATTGTGTTGTATTGTGTTGTATTGTGTTGTATTGTGTTGTATTGTGTTGTATTCTGTTGTATTGTGTTGTATTGTGTTGTGTTGTGTTGTATTGTGTTGTATTGTGTTGTAATGTGTTGTATTGTGTTGTATTGTGTTGTATTGTGTTGTATTGTGTTGTATTGTGTTGTATTGTGTTGTATTGTGTTGTATTCTGTTGTATTGTGTTGTATTGTGTTGTATTCTGTTGTATTGTATTGTATTGTGTTGTATTGTGTTGTATTGTGTTGATTGTGTTGTATTGTGTTGTATTTGTTGTATTTGTTGTATTATGTGGTTATTGTGTTGTATTGTGTTGTATTGTGTTGTATTGTGTTGTATTGTTGTATTGAATTGTATTGTATTGTATTGTCTTGTATTGTATAGTATTGTATTGTATTGTATTGTACTGTATTGTACTGGATTTTAGTGTATTGTATTGTATTGTGTTGTATTGTGTTGTATTGTGTTGTATTGTGTTGTATTGTGTTGTATTGTGGTGTATTGTGTTGTATTGTGTTGTATTGTGTTGTATTGTGTTGTATTGTGTTTTATTGTGTTGTATTGTGTTGTAGTGTGTTGTATTGTGTTGTATTGTATTGTATTGTATTGTATTGTATTGTATTGTATTGTCTTGTCTTGTATTGTGTTGTATTGTGTTGTATTGTGTTGTATTATGTTGTATTGTGTTGAATTGTGTTGTATTGTGTTGTCTTGTGTTGTATTGTGTTGTATTGTGTTGTATTGTGTTGTATTGTGTTGTATTGTGTTGTATTGTGTTGTATTGTGATGTATTGTGTTGTAGTGTGTTGTATTGTGTTGTATTGTGTTGTATTGTATTGTTTTGTATCGTGTTGTATCGTCTTGTATCGTCTTGTATCGTGTTGTAGTGTTGTATTGTGTTGTATGGTGTTGTATTGTATGGTATGGTATCGTATCGTATCGTATCGTATCGTATCGCATCGTATCGTATCGTATCCTATCGTATCGTATCGTATCGTATCGTATCGTATCGTATCGTATAGTATCGTATCGTATCGTATCGTATCGTATCGTATCGTATCGTATCGTATCGTATCGTATCGTATCGTATCGTATCGTATCGTATCGTATCGTATCGTATCGTATCGTATCGTATCGTATCGTCTCGTATCGTATCGTTTCGTATCGTATCGTATCGTATCGTATCGTATCGTATCGTATCGTATCGTATCGTATCGTATCGTATCGTATCGTATCGTATCGTATGTTGTGTTGTATTGTGTTGTATTGTGATGTATTGTGTTGTATTGTGTTGTATTGTGTTGTATTGTGTTGTATTGTGTTGTATGGTGTTGTATTGTGTTGTATTGTGTTGTATTGTGTTGTATTGTGTTGTATTGTATTGTATTGTATTGTATTGTGTTGTATTGTGTTGTGTTGTATTGTGTTGTATTGTGTTGTATTGTGTTGTATTATGTTGTATTGTGTTGTATTGTGTTGTATTGTGTTGTATTGTGTTGTATTGTGTTGTATTGTGTTGTATTGTGTTGTATTGTGTTGTATTGTGTTGTATTGTGTTGTATTGTGTTGTATTGTGTTGTATTGTGTTGTATTGTGTGTATTGTGTTGTATTGTGTTGTATTGTGTTGTATTGTGTTGTATTGTGTTGTATTGTGTTGTATTATGTTGTATTGTGTTGTATTGTGTTGTATTGTGTTGTATTGTGTTGTATTGTGTTGTATTGTGTTGTATTGTGTTGTATTGTGTTGTATTCTATTGTATTGTGTTGTATTGTGTTGTATTCTATTGTATTGTATTGTATTGTGTTGTATTGTGTTGTATTGTGTTGTATTGTGTTGTATTGTCTTGTATTGTGTTGTATTGTGTTGTATTGTGTTGTATTGTGTTGTATTGTGTTGTATTGTGTTGTATTGTACTGTATTGTGTTGTATTGTGTTGTATTGTATTGTATTGTATTGTATTGTGTTGTATTGTGTTGTGTTGTGTTGTGTTGTATTGTGTTGTATTGTGTTGTATTGTGTTGTATTGTGTTGTATTGTGTTGTATTGTGTTGGATTGTGTTGCATTGTGTTGTATTTTGTTGTATTTTGTTGTATGGTGTTGTATTTGGTTGTATGGTGTTGTATTTTGTTGTATTGTGTTGTATTGTATTGTATTGTATTGTATGGTATTGTCTTGTATTGTATTGTATTATAATTGTATTGTATGTATTGTATTCTATTGTATTGTATTGTATTGTATTGTATTGTCTTGTATTGTCTTGTATTGTGTTTGTATTGTGTTGTATTGTGTTGCATTGTGTTGTATTGTGTTGTATTGTGTTGTATTGTGTTGTGTTGTGTTGTATTGTGTTGTATTGTGTTGTAAGTTGTATTGTGTGTATTGGTTGTATTGTGTTGTATTGTGTGTATTGGTTGTATTGTGTTGTATTGTGTTGTATTGTGTGTATTCTGTTGTATTGTGTTGTATTGTGTTGTATTCTGTTGTATTGTATTGTATTGTGTTGTATTGGTTGTATTGTGTTGTATTGTGTTGTATTTTGTTGTATTTGTTGTATTATGGTGTATGTGTTGTATTGTGTTGTATTGTGTTGTATTGTGTTGTATTGTATTGTATTGTATTGTATTGTATTGTATTGTATTGTATTGTATAGTATTGTATTGTATTGTATGTACTGTATTGTACTGTATTTTAGTGTAATTGTTTGTATTGTGTTGTATGTGGTTGTATTGTTGTGTATTGTGTTGTATTTGTGTTGTATTGGGTGTATTTTGTTGTATTGTGTTGTATTGTGTTGTATTGTGTTTATTTGTGTTTTATTGTGTTGTATGTGTTGTTAGTGTTGTATGGTGTTGATTGTATTGTATTGTATTGTATTGTATTGTATTGTATTGTCTTGTCTTGTATTGTGTTGTATTTGTGTTGTATTGTGTGTATATGTTGGTATTGTGTTGATTGTGGGGTTGTGTTTTGTATGTGTTGTGCTTGTTGTGGTATTGTGTTGTATTGTGTTGTATTGTGTTGTATTGTGTTGTATTGTGTTGTATTGTGTTGTATTGTGATGTTTTGTGTTGTAGTGTGTTGTATTGTGTTTGTATTGTGTTGTATTGTATCGTCTTGTATCGTGTGTCTGTATCGTCTTGTATCGTCTTGTATCGTGTGTGTATGTGTGTTTGTGTTGTATTGTATGGTATGTATATGGTATCGTATCGTTCGTATCGTATCGTAAATCGCATCGTAATCGGTATCGCATCCTATCGTATCGTATAGTATCGTATCGTATCGTTAGTATCGTTTTTTATCGTATCGTATCGTATCGTATCGTAATCGTATCGTATCGTATCGTATCGTATCGTATCGTATCGTGTCGATCGTATCGTATGTGTCGTTTCGTTCGTGTCGTATCGTATCGTATCGTATCGTATCGTATGTATCGTATCGTTCTCGTAGGTATCGTTTCGTATCGTCGTATCGTATCGTATCGTATCGTAGCGTAATCGTATCGTATGTATCGTATCGTACCGTATGTATCGTATGTTGTGGTTGTATTGTGTTGTATTGTGATTGTATTTGTGGTTGTATTGGTGTTGTTTGTGTTGTATTGTGTTGTATTGTGTTGTGTGGTGTTGTATTGTGTTGTATTGTGTTGTATTTGTGTTGTGTTGTTATTGTATTGTATTGTATTGTATGGTGTTGTATTGGTGTTGTGGTTGTAATTGTGTTGTTATTGGGTTGTATTATGTTTATTATGTTGTATTGTGTTTGTATTGTGTTGTATTGTGGTTGTATTGTGTTGTATTGGGTTGTATTGTGTTGTATTGTGTTTGTATTGTGTTGTATTGTGTTGTATTGTGTGTATTGTGTTGTAATGTGTTGTATTGTGTTGTATGTGTGTATTGTGTTGTATTGGTTGTATTGTGGTTGTATTGTGTTGTTTGTGTTGTATTGTGTGTTATTATGTTGTATTGTGTTGTATGTGTTGTATGTGTTGTTGTATGGTTGTATTGGTTGTATTGTGTTGTATTGTGTTGTATTTGGTTGTATTCTCTATTGTATGTGGTTGTATTGTGTTGTATTCTATTGTATTGTATTGTATTGGTTTGTTTATTGTGTTGTATTGTGTTGTTTGTGTTGTATTGTCTTGTATTGTGTTGTATTGTGTTGTATTGTGGTGTATGTGTTGTATTGTGTTGTATTGTGTTGTATTGTTCTGTATTGGTTGTATTGTGTTGTATTGAATTGTATGTATTGTATGTGTTGTATTGTGTTTTTTGTGTTGTGTTGTATTGTGGTTTTGTATTGTTGTATTGTGTTGTATTGTGTTGTGTGTGTTGTTTGTGTTGGATTGTGTTGGCATTGTGTGTATTTTGTTGTATTTTGTTGTTATGTGTTGTATTTGGTTTGTATTTATGGTGTGTATTTTTGGTGTATTGTTGTTGTATTGTATTGTATTGTATTGTATTGTATTGTATTGTATTGTATTGTATTGTATATATTGTATTGTATTGTAGTATTCTATTGTATGTTGTATTGTATTGTATTGTATTGTATTGTATTGTATTGTGTGTGTATTGTGTTGTATTGTGTTGCCTTGTGTTGTATTGTGTTGTATTCTGTTGTATTGTGTTGTATGTGTGTTGGTGTGTTGTATTGTGTTGGATTTGTGGTTAATGTGTTGTATTGTGTTGTATTGTGGTGGTATTGTGTTGTATTGTGTTGTATTGTGTTGTATTGTGTTGTATTGTGTTGTATTGTGTTGTATTCTGTTGTATTGTGTTGTATTGTGTTGTATTCTGTTGTATTGTATTGTATTGTGTTGTATTGTGTTGTATTGTGTTGTATTGTGTTGTATTTTGTTGTATTTTGTTGTATTATGTTGTATTGTGTTGTATTGTGTTGTATTGTGTTGTATTGTGTTGTATTGTATTGTATTGTATTGTATTGTATTGTATTGTATTGTATTGTAAGTATTGTATTGTATTGTATTGTACTGTATTGTACTGTATTTTAGTGTATTGTATTGTATTGTATTGTTTTGTATGTGGTTTGTATTGTGTTGTATTGTGTTGTATTGTGGTGTATTGTGTGTTGTATTGTGTTGTATTGTGTTGTATTGTGTTGTATGTGTTGTATTGTGTTTATTGTGTTGTATTGTGTTGTAGTGGTTGTATTGTTGTTGTATTGTATTGTATTGTATTGTATTGTATTGTATTGTATTGTCTTGTCTGTATTGTGTTGTATTGTGTTTTGTAATTGGTTTGTTTATGTTGTATTGTGTTGAATTGTGTTGAATTGTGTTGTCTTGTGTTGTATTGTGTTTGTATTGTTTGTATTGTGTTGTATTGTGTTGTTATATTGTTGTATTGTGTTGTATTGTGATGTTTTGTGTTGTAGTGTGGTTGTATTGTGGTGTATGTGTTGTATTGTATCGTCTTGTATCGTGTTGTATCGTCTTGTATGTCTTGTATCGTGTTGTATCGTGTTGTATGTGTTGTATTGTATGGTATGGTATCGTATCGTATCGTATCGTATCGTATCGCATCGTAATCGTATCGCATCCTATCGTATCGTATCGTATCGTATCGTATCGTTATAGTAGTATCGTATCGTATCGTTATCGTATCGTATGTATCGTATCATATCGTATCGTATCGTATCGTATCGTATCGTATCGTATCGTATCGTATCGTGTCGTATCGTATCGTATGTATCGTATCGTACATCGTATCGTATCGTATAGTATCGTATCGTATCGGTATCGTATCGTATCGATCGTATCGTATCGTATCGTTTTCGTATCGTATCGATCGTATCGTATGTATCGTAATCGTACCGTATCGTTATCGTATCGTATCGTATCGTATCGTATCGTATCGTATCGTATCGTATCGTATCGTATCGTACCGTATCGTATCGTATGTTGTTTTGTATTGTGTTGTAATGGTGATGGTATGTGTTGTATTGTGTTGTATTGTGTTGTATTGTGTTGTATTGTGTTGTGTGGTGTTGTATTGTGTTGTATTGTGTTGTATTTGTGTTGTATTGTGTTGTATGTTGTATTGTTGTATGTAATGTTGTATTGTTGTGTGTTGTATGTGTTGTATTGTGTTGTATTATGTTGTATATGTGTGTATTGGTGTTGTATTGTGTTGTATTGTGTTGTATTGTGTTGTATTGTGTTGTATTGTGTTGTATTGTGTTGTATTGTGTTGTATTGTGTTGTATTGTGTTGTATTGTGTTGTATTGTTGTGTTGTATTGTGTTGTATTGTGTTGTATTGTGTTGTATTGTGTTGTATTGTGTTGTATTGTGTGTTGTATTGTATTGTATTGTGTTGGATTGTGTTGTATTGTGTTGTATTGTTTGTATTGTGTTGTATTGTGTTGTATTGGGTTGTATTGTGTTGTATTGTGTGTATTGTGTGGTATTCTATTGTATGGGTTGTATTGTGTTGTATTCTATTGTATGTTATTGTATTGTGTTGTATTGTGTTGTATTGTGTTGTATTGTGTTGTATTGTCTTGTATTGTGTTGTATGGTGTTGTATTGTGTTTATTGTGTTGTATGTGTTGGTATTGTGTTGTATTGTTCTGTATTGTGTTGTATGTGTTGTATTGTTTCTTGTATTGTATTGTATTGTGTGTATTGGGTTTGTGTTGTGTTGTGTATGATTGTGTTGTATTATGTTGTATTGTGTTGTATTGTGTTGTATTGTGTTGTATTGTGTTGGATTTGGTTGCATGTGTGTATTTTGTTGTTATTTGTTGTATGGTGTTGTATTGGTTGTATGGTGTTGTATTTTGTTGTATTGGTGTTGTTTGTATTGTATTGTATGTATTGTATTGTATTGTATTATATTGTATTGTATGTATTGTATTCTATTGTATTGTATTGTATTGTATTGTATTGTATTGTCTTGTATTGTGTTGTATTGTGTTGTATTGTGTTGCATTGTGTTGTATTTTGTTGTATTTTGTTGTATTTTGTTGTATTGTGTTGTATTGTGTTGTATTGTATTGTATTGAACTGTATTGTATTGTATTGTATTGTATTGTACTGTATTGTACTGTATTGTACTGTATTGTATTGTATTGTGTTGTATTGTGTTGTATTGTGTTGTATTGTGTTGTATTGTGTTGTATTGTGTTGTATTGTGTTGTATTGTGTTGTATTGTGTTGTATTGTGTTGTATTGTGTTGTATTGTGTTGTGTTGTATTGTGTTGTATTCTGTTGTATTCTGTTGTATTGTGTTGTATTGTGTTGTATTGTGTTGTATTGTGTTGTATTGTGTTGTATTGTGTTGGATTGTGTTGCATTGTGTTGGATTTTGTTGTATTTTGTTGTATTTTGTTGTATTGTGTTGTATTTTGTTGTATTGTGTTGTATTGTATGTATTGTATTGTATGGTATGGTTGTATTTGTCTTGTATGGTATTGTATTGTACTGTATTGTATTGTATTATATTGTGTTGTATTTGTGTTGTGTTGTATTGTATTGTGTGTTTGTGTTGTATTGTGTTGTACTGTTTGTGTGTGTTGTATTGGTTGTATTGTGTTGTATTGTATTGTATTGTATTGTGTTGTATTGTGTTGTATATTGTGTTGTATTGTGTTGTATTGTGTTGTATTGTGTTGTATTGTGTGTATTGTGTGGTTTTCTTGTGTGTATTGTGTTGGATTGTGTTGCAGCTTGGGTTGGATTTTGTTGTATTTTGTTGTATTTTGTTGTATTGTGTTGTATTGTGTTGTATTGTGTTGGATTGTGTTGCATTGTGTTGGATTTTGTTGTATTTTGTTGTATTTGTTGTATTGTATTGTATTGTAGTGTGTATTGTATTGTATTGTATTGTATTGTATTGTCTTGTATTGTATGTATTGTATTGTGTTGTGTTGTATTGTGTTGTGTTGTATTGTATTGTTGTTTTATTGTGTTGTATTGTGTTGTTTGTATTGTTGTATTGTTGTGTTGTACTGTGTTGTATGGTGTTGTATTGTGTGTGTATTGTGTTGTATTGTGTTGTATTGTATTGTATTGTATTGTAATGTAGTGTGTATTGTATGTATTGTATTGTCTTGTATTGTGTTGTATTGTGTTGTGTTGTATTGTATTGTGTTGTATTGTGTTGTATTGTTGTTGTACTATGTTTTATGGTGTTGTATGTGTTTGTATTGTGTTGTATTGTTGTTGTATTGTATTGTAGTGTATGTATTGGTAGTGTAGTGTATTGAGTTGTATTGTATTGATTTGTTTTGTATTGTATTGTGTTGTATTGTGTTGTATTGTGTTGTGTTGTTATTGTGTTTATTGTGTTGTATCGTTTTGTATTGTGTTTGCTTGTGTTGTATTGTATTGTGTTGTATTGTGTTGTTATTGTGTTGTATTGTGTTGTATTGTGTTGTATGTGGTTGTATGTGATGTATTGTGTTGTAGTGTTTGTAGTGTGTTGTATTTGTGTTTGTATTGTATTGTTTTGTATCGTGTTGTATTCGTCTTGTATCGTCTTGTATCGTGTTGTATTGTGTTGCATGGTGTTTGTATTGTTATGGTATCGTATCGTATCGTATCGTATCGCATCGTATCGTATCCTATGATTCGTATCGTATCGTATCGTATCGTATCGTATAGTATCGTATCGTATCGTATCGTTCGTATCGTACGTATCGTATCGTAGGTTTAATCGTATCGTATCGTATCGTATCGTATCGTTGTTGTATCGTATCGTATTTCGTATCGTATCGTAATCGTATCGTCTCGTATCGTATCGTATCGTATCGTATCGTATGTGTCGTAGGTTGTTCGTATCGTGTCGTATCGTATCGTATCGTATCGTATCGTCTCGTATCGTATCGTATCGTATCGTATCGTATCGTATCGTATCGTATGGGTCTCGGTTCGTATCGTATCGTATCGTGATGTATCGTATCGTATCGTCGTATGTATGTATGTTGTGTTGTATTGTGGGTTGTATTGTGATGTATGTGGTTGTATTGTGTTGTATTGTGTTGTAATGTGTTGTATTGTGTTGTGTGGTGTTTGTATGGGTGTTAGTGTGTTGTATTGTGTTATGTGATTGTACTGTGTTGTATTGTGTTGTGTTGTATGTGTTTATTGGTTGTATTATGTTGTATTATGTTGTATTGTGTTGTATGGGGGTGTATGGTGTTGTATTATTGTTATTTTTGTATTATTTATTCTTGCTATTGTTGTTGTTTATTTTATTATTGCTTTATTTTGTTTTGGTTTATGCGTCTTTTGTGTTGTGCGGGGAGTTGTTCCGGTATTATTTTGTATTTTTTTATTTTATTATTTTTTGGTGTGGTTGTATTTTTTTTTTTTGTGTTGTATTTTATAATTGTTTGTATTGGTGTATATATTGTTTTGGTATTGTGTTTATTGTTTTGTTGTGTTGTTTTGTGGTTTTTGTTTTTGTTTTTTTGTATTTGTGTTTTATTGGTTGGTGTTGTATTGTTGTTATATTGTGTTGTATTGTGTTGTATTGTATTGTGTTGTATTGGTTGTATTGTGTTGTATTGTGTTGTATTGTGTTGTATTGTGGTTGATTCTTTGTATTGTGTTGTATTTGTGTTGTATTGTGTTGTATTGTGTTGTATTGTGTGTTGTCTTGTTGTTTGATTGTGTTGTATTGTGTGTTGTGGTTGTGTTGTATTTGTTGTATTCTGTTGATTGGTTGTTGGTATGTGTTGTTGTATTGTGTTGTATTGTATTGTATTGTGTTGTATGGGTTGTTATGTTGTTGTATGTGTTGTATTGTGTTGTATTGTGTTGTATTGTGTTTGTATTGTGTTGTATATGTGTTGTATTGTGTTGTATTGTGTTGTCTGTGTTGTTGTATTGTATTGTATTGTGTTGTATTGTATTGGTGTGTGTATTGTGTGGTATTGTGTGTATTGTGTTGTATTGTGTTGTATTTTGTTGTATTTGTTGATTATGTTGTTATTGTGTTGAATTGTGTTGTAATTTTGTTGTTATTGTGTGTGTTGTATTGTATTGTATTGTGTATTTGTATGTATTGTATTGTATTGTATTGTATTGTATTGTAATGTATTGTACTGTATTGTACTGTATGTTATTGTCTTGTATTGTGTTGTATTGTGTTGGTATTGTTTGTATTGTTTGTCTTGTGTTGTATTTGTGTTGTATTATGTTGTATTGTGTTGAATTGTGTTGTATTGTGTTGTCTTGTGTTGTTATTTGTTGTGTTGTTGTTGTATTGTGTTGTATTGTGTTGTATTGGGTTGTAATTTATTGTATTGTTTGTTGTATTGTATTGTATTGTATGTATTGTATTGTATTGTCTTGTATTGTGTTGTATTGTGTTTGTATTGTGTTGTATTATGTTGTATTGTGTTGAATTGTGTTGTATTGTGTTGTCTTTGTTTGTATTGTTGTTGTTATGTGTTGTATGTGTTTGTATTGTGTGTTTGTGTTGTATTGTGTTGTATTGTGAGGGTTATTGTGTTGTAGTGTGTTGTATTGTGTTGTATTGTGTGTATTGTATGGTTTTGTATCGTGTTGTATGTCTTGTATCGTCTTGTATCGTGTTGTACGTGTTGTATTGTGTTGTATGGTGTTGTATTGTGTTGTATGGTGTTGTGTATGTTGTATTGTGTTTGTGTATTGGGTTGTGGTTTGTGTTGTAATTGTGTTGTTGGGTTATTGTATTGTATGTCGTTGTGTTGTATTGTGTTGATTGGGGTATTGTGTTGTATTGTGTGTATTGTGTTGTATTGTGTTGTGTTGTTGTAGTATTGTATTGTGTATTGTATTGTAGTGTATTGTAGTGTTGTCTGTATTGTGGTTGTATGTGTTGTGTTGTCTTGTCTTGTGTTGTATTGTGTTGTATTGTAGTTTGTCTGTGGTTATGTGTTGTAGTGTGTTGTATTGTGTTTATGTGTTGTATTGTATTGTATTGTATTGTATTGTAGTGTTAGTGTATTGTATGTATTGTATTGTATTGTATTTATTGTGTGGATTGTGTTGTATTGTTGTTGTGGGTTTGTTGTCTTGTGTTGTATTGTGGTGTATTTTGTGTATTTGGTTGTATTGTGTTGTATTGTGTTGTATTGTGGTTGTATTGTGTTGTATGTGTTGTATGGTTGTATTGTTGTATTGGTGTATTGTTGTAGTGTGTGTAGTGTGTTGTATTGTGTTGTATTGTTGTTTTTTGTATCGTGTTGTTTGTATCGTCTTGTATCGTCTTGTATCGTGTTGTATTGTGTTGTATTGTGTTGTATTGTATGGTATCGTATCGTATCGTATCGTATCGCATCGTATCGTATCGTATCCTATCGTATCGTATCGTATCGATGTATCGTATCGTATGTATTTATCGTATCGTATCGTATCGTATCGTATCGTATCGTATCGTATCGTATCGTATCGTATCGTATCGTATCGTATCGTATCGTATCGTATCGTATCGTTATCGTATCGTATCGTATCGTATCGTTATCGTATGTATCGTATCGTATCGTATCGTATCGGATCGTATCGTATCGTAGTTCGTATGTATCGTATCGTATCGTATCGTATCGTAAATGTATCGTATCGTATCGTATCGTATCGTATCGTATCGTATCGTATCGGTATCGTATCGTATCGTATCGTATCGTATCGGTATCGTATCGGTATCGTGTAGTATCGTGTCGTATCGTATCGTATCGTATCGTCTCGTATCGTATCGTGCGTATCGTATCGTATCGTATCGTATCGTATCGTCGTCTCGTCTCGTCTCGTCCGTATCGTAGGTATCGTATCGTATCGTATCGTATCATGTATCGTATCGTATCGTATCGTATCGTATCGTATGTTGTATCGTTGTATGTATTCGTATGTGTGTTGTATTGTGTTGTATTGTGTTGTATTGGTTGTATTGTGTTTGTATTGTGTTGTATTGTGTTTTGTATGTGTTGTATTTGTGTATTGTGTTGTATTGTGTTGTATGTGTTGTTGTATTGTGTTGTATTGTGTTGTATTGTGTTGTATTGTGTTGTATTGTGTTGTATTGTGTTGTATGTGTTGTATTTGTTGTATTGTGTTTATTGTGTTGTATGTGGTGTATTGTGTTGTATTGTGTTGTATTGTGTGTATTCTATTGTATTGTGTTGTATTGTGTTGTATTCTGTTGTATTGTATTGTATTGTGTTGTATTGTGTTGTATTGTGTTGGTATTGTCTTGTATTGTCTTGTATTGTGTTGTATTGTGTTGTATTTGTTGTATTGTGTTGTACTGTGTTGTTGTATTGTGTTGTAATTGTGTGTATTGTTCTGTATTGTGTTGTATTGTGTTGTATTGTCTTGTATTGTATGTATTGTGTTGTATTGTGTTGTGTTGTGTTGTTTTTATTGTGTTGTATTATGTTGTAGTGTGTTGTATTTGTTGTATTGTGTTGTATGTGTTGGATTGTGTTGCATTGTGTTGTATTTGTTGTATGGTGTTGTATTTGGTTGTATGGTGTTGTATTTTGTTGTATGTTTTGTTGTATTGTATTGTATTGTATTGTATTGTATTGTATGTATTGTATTGTTATTGTATTGTATGTATTGTATTGTATTGTATTGTATTGTATGTTTGTATTTTCTTGTATTGTGTTGTATTGTGTTGTATTGTGTTGCATTGTGTTGTATTTGTTGATTTTTTTTGTATTTTGTTGTATTGTGTTGTATTGGGTTGTATTGTATTGAAGTGTATTGTATTGTATTGTATTGTATTGTATTGTACTGTATTGTAGTGTATTGTATTGTATTGTGTTTATTGTGTTGTATTGTGTTGTATTGTAGGATTGTGTTGTATTGTGTTGTATTGTGTTGTGTTGTGTTGTATTGTGTTGTAGTGTGTTGTATTGTGTTGGATTGTGTTGTCTTGTGTGTATTGTGTTGTTGATGTATTGTGTTGTATCTGTTTTTTTCTGTGTATTTAGTTGTTTTGTGTGGTTGTGTTGTATTGTGTTGTATTGTGTTGTATTGTGTTGGATTGGTTGCATTGTGTTGGCTTTTGTTGTATTTGTTGTATTTTGTTGTGTCTGTTGTATTTTGTTGTATTGTGTTTATTGTATTGTATTGTATTGTATGTATTGTATTGTATGTATTGTATTGTATTGTATTGTATTTGTTGTATTGTATTATATTGTGTTGTATTTTGTTGTGTTGTATTGTATGTGTTGTATTGTGTTTGTATTGTGTTGTACTGTGTTGTGTGTGTTGTGTTGTGTTGTATTGTATGTATTGTATGTGTTGTATGTGTTGTATTGTGTTGTATTTTGCTGTTGTATTGTGTTGTATGTGTTGTTGTGTTGTATTATGTTTGTATTGTATTGTGTTGATTGTGTTGGATTGTGTTGCATTGTGTTGGATTTTGTTGTATTTGTTGTATTTTGTTGTATTGTGTTGTATTTTGCTGTTAGTGTGTTGTATTGTATTGTATTGGTATTGTATTGTCTTGTATTGTATTGTTTGTATTTTATTGTATTGTATTGTATTGTTATTGTATTGTATTGTATGTATTGTATTGTGTTGTGTTGTATTGTGTTGTGTTTGTATTGTATTGTGTTGTATTGTGTATTTTGTGTGTATTGTGTTGTATTGTTGTTGTATTGTGTTGTACTGTGTGTATGGGTGTATTGTGTTGTATTGTGTTGTATTGTGTGTATTGTAGTATTGTATTGTAGTGTATGTAGTGGATTTATGTATTGTGTTGTATTGTGTTGTGTTGTATTGTATGGGTTGTATTGTTGTGTTGTGTTGTACTATGTTTTATGGTGTTGTATTGTGTTGTATTGTGTTGTATTGTGTTGTATTGTATTGTATTGTATTGTATTGTAGTGTAGTGTATTGTAGTGTATTGTATTGTATTGTATTGTATTGTGTTGTATTGTGTTGTATTGTGTTGTGTTGTATTGTGTTGTATTGTGTTGTATTCTGTTGTATTGTGTTGTATTGTGTTGTAGTGTTGTATTGTGTGTATTGTGTTGTATTGTGTGTATTGTGGGTTGTATTGTGTTGGAGTGATGTATTGTGTTGTAGTGTGTTGTAGTGTTTGTATGTGTTGTATTGTATTGTTTTGTATCGTGTTGTGTATCGTCTTGTATCGTCTTGTATCGTGTTGTATGGTGTTGTATTGGTTGTGTATGGTATGGTATCGTATCGTATCGTATCGTATCGTATCGTATCGCATCGTATCGTATCGTATCGTATCCTATCGTATCGTATCGTATCGTATCGTATCGTATCGTACGTATCGTATCGATGTATCGTATCGTAGCGTATCGTATCGTATCGTATCGTATCGTATCGTATCGTATCGTATCGTATCGTATCGTATCGTATCGTATCGTATCCTATCGTATCGTATCGTATCGTATCGTATCGTATCGTATCGTATCGTATCGTATCGTATCGTATCGTATCGTATCGTATCGTATCGTATTATCGTATCGTATCGTATCGTATCGTATCGTATCGTATCGTATCGTATCGTATCGTATCGTATCGTATCGTATCGTATCGTATCGTATCGTATCGTATCGTATCGTATCGTATCGTATCGTATCGTATCGTATCGTATCGTATCGTATCGTATCGTATCGTGTCGTATCGTGTCGTATCGTATCGTATCGTATCGTCTCGTATCGTATCGTATCGTCTCGTATCGTATCGTATCGTATCGTATCGTATCGTATCGTATCGTATCGTATGTTGTGTTGTATTGTGTTGTATTGTGATGTATTGTGTTGTATTGTGTTGTATTGTGTTGTATTGTGTTGTATTGTGTTGTGTGGTGTTGTATTGTGTTGTATTGTGTTGTATTGTGTTGTATTGTATTGTATTGTGTTGTCTTGTGTTGTGTTGTATTGTGTTGTATTGTGTTGTAGTATGTTGTATTATGTTGTATTGTGTTGTATTGTGTTGTATTGTATTGTATTGTGTTGTATTGTGTTGTATTGTGTTGTATTGTGTTGTATTGTGTTGTGTTGTATTGTGTTGTATTGTGTTGTATTGTGTTGTATTGTGTTGTATTGTGTTGTATTGTGTTGTATTGTGTTGTATTGTGTTGTATTGTGTTGTATTGTGTTGTATTGTGTTGTATTGTGTTGTCTTGTGTTGTATTGTGTTGTATTGTGTTGTATTGTGTTGTATTGTGTTGTATTGTGTTGTATTTTGTTGTATTGTGTTGTATTGTGTTGGATTGTGTTGGATTGTGTTGCATTGTGTTGTATTTTGTTGTATTTTGTTGTATGGTGTTGTATTTGGTTGTATGGTGTTGTATTGTATTGTTTGTATTGTATTGTGTTGTATTGTATTGTATTGAATTGTATTGTACTGTATTGTAGTGTATTGTATTGTATTCTATTGTATTCTATTGTATTGATAGTATTGTATTGTATTGTCTTGTATTGTGTTGTATGTGTTGTATTGTGGTGCATTGTGTTGTATTTTGTAGTATTTTGTTGTATTTTGTTGTATTGTGTTGTATTGTGTTGTATTGTATTGTATTGAACTGTATTGTATTGTATTGTATTGTATTGTACTGTATTGTACTGTATTGTAGTGTATTGTATTGTATTGTGTTGTATTGTGGTGTATTGTGTTGTATTGTGTGTATTGTGTGTATTGTGTTGTATGTGTTGTATTGTGTGTATTGTGTTGTATTGTGTTGTATTGTGTTGTATTGTGTTGTATTTTGTTGTATTGTGTTGTGTTGTATTGTGTTGTATTTTGTTGTATTGTGTGTATGTATGTATTGTATTGTATTGTATGTATGTATTGTATTGTATTGTATTGTATTGTATTGTATGTATTGTATGTATTGTATTGTTTGTATTGTATTGTATGTATTGTATTGTATTGTATTGTATTGTATTGTATTGTATTGTATTGTATTGTATTGTATTATATTGTGTTGTATTGTGTTGTGTTGTATTGTTTGTGTTGTATTGTGTTGTATTGTGTTGTACTGTTGTGTTGTATTGTGTTGTATTTGTGTATTGTATTGTATTGTATTGTGTGTATGTGTTGTATTGTGTTGTATTGTGTGTATTGTGTGTATGTGTTGTATTGTGTTGTATTGTGTTGTATTGTGTTGTATTGTGTTGTATTGTGTTGGATTGTGTTGCATTGTGTTGGATTTTGTTGTATTTTGTTGTATTTTGTTGTATTGTGTTGTGTTTTGTTGTATTGTGTTGTATTGTATTGTATTGTATTGTATTGTATTGTGTTGTATTGTATTGTATTGTATTGTATTGTATTGTATTGTATTGTATTGTATTGTATTGTATTGTATTGTATTGTATTGTGTTATGTTGTATTGTGTTGTGTTGTATTGTATTGTGTTGTATTGTGTTGTATTGTGTTGTACTGTGTTGTATGGTGTTGTATTGTGTTGTATTGTGTTGTATTGTGTTGTATTGTATTGTATTGTATTGTATTTGTAGGATTCCATGTTCCCAAAACACTTAGAATATTGATGTGGTTAGTACGTTGTGATCCAAGTCGGGTTGTATACCCAATAACAAGCTTAGCAAACACCAAATATATTTATTGATGATATGATCATGCAATAAAATATTAACACCAATTAGAAAATGGGTTTTCTAAACAAGTTGCATATGACATGGAACAATTTATTAGGATATTTTGTTCAATGATATTATTTGTAATGTTATTTATATTAGTTAGATGACATTACAAATTAATAATGGCTATATATGTTATACAATTAATGGTTAGTTGTATACATTTTCTAAGAGGACCAAATTATAAGACCCACAACTTGTGTATTGTGTTAAAAAAAAAAAAGGGGGGAACCCTTTTTCAAATGAGATTTTCGGCCCTCCCCTTGTTTCTATTGGACCACTTATCTTGAAAAGACTAAACACAATTAAGGGGTCTTGAAAGAAGTTGTTCCAGCCATTATCATTTCAATTGACATGCAACAAAGAAAATCTCTCTTTTGCTCTCCTCTTGTTCACGGAAATAAGCAGCAGAAGATTGTTTTTTGAGCTTCATCTTGGTGTATCTCTACCTAGCAAGAGTGGTGTTTGTACAAGGCTTGGGGTATAAACACTTGAGGGTTCCTTTCTTGGAACTTTGGGGTCGATTCTATCTTCTAACATCATCAAAGTTGCTGCTCAAACTCACGGTTTTGGAAGCCTCAATTTGGCAGCTTACATTTGGTGTTTTGGGTCCAAATCCAAGCAAGTGCGAAGGTAACTCAAGCTTTGTGGGAGTCGACGTTGGAGGAAGTCCAACTTGGAGCTTTTGGCAACATTTCAGCCTTCAAACTCCTTTCATTCATCAACACCTAACTGCTGGAAGAGGTAGTTTTTGGCAGCCCTTTGAGGTTGCCATATTGTGTTATTATAGTACACATAGCTTGTCTATTCACATAAGAATGATCCTCATGATTTGGGTTTGTTTTCATAACAAATGAACATATAGAAGATAAGATTTTCAGCTTTAAATCGTTTTAAAAAGCCATATATCCGCTGCGTTTTTCAGAATGTTTAAAAGTTTAAACATGGATTTTGTGTTCTAGCAAACCGTCAGTATTGTAGTGTATTGTAGTGTATTGTATTGTATTGTGTTGTATTGTGTTGTGTTGTATTGTATTGTGTTGTATTGTGTTGTATTGTGTTGTACTGTGTTTTATGGTGTTGTATTGTGTTGTATTGTGTTGTATTGTGTTGTATTGTGTTGTATTGTATTGTGTTGTATTGTGTTGTATTGTGTTGTATTGTGTTGTATTGTGTTGTATTGTGTTGTATTGTGTTGTATTGTGTTGTATTGTGTTGTATTGTGTTGTATTGTGTTGTATTGTGTTGTATTGTGTTGGATTGTGTTGCATTGTGTTGGATTTTGTTGTATTTTGTTGTATTTTGTTGTATTGTGTTGTATTTTGTTGTATTGTGTTGTATTGTATTGTATTGTATTGTATTGTATTGTATTGTATTGTATTGTATTGTATTGTATTGTATTGTATTGTATTGTATTGTATTGTATTGTATTGTATTGTATTGTATTGTGTTGTATTGTGTTGTGTTGTATTGTATTGTGTTGTATTGTGTTGTATTGTGTTGTACTGTGTTGTGTTGTATTGTGTTGTATTGTGTTGTATTGTATTGTATTGTATTGTGTTGTATTGTGTTGTATTGTGTTGTATTGTGTTGTATTGTGTTGTATTGTGTTGTATTGTGTTGTATTGTGTTGTATTGTGTTGTATTGTGTTGGATTGTGTTGCATTGTGTTGGATTTTGTTGTATTTTGTTGTATTTTGTTGTATTGTGTTGTATTTTGTTGTATTGTGTTGTATTGTATTGTATTGTATTGTATTGTATTGTATTGTATTGTATTGTATTGTTTGTATTGTATTGTATTGTATGTATTGTATTGTATTGTATTGTATTGTATTGTATTGTTTGTGTTGTGTTGTATTGTGTGTTTATTGTATTGTGTTTGTATTGTGTTGTATTGTGTTGTATTGTGTTGTACTGTGTTGTATGGTGTTGTATTGTGTTGTATTGTGTTGTATTGTGTTGTATTGTATTGTATTGTATTGTATTGTATTGTAGTGTATTGTAGTGTATTGTATGTTTGTATTGATGTTGTGTTGTGTTTTGTATTGTATTGTGTTGTATGTTTGTATTGTGTTGTACTGTGTTTTATGGTGTTGTATTGTGTTGTCTTGTGTTGTATTGTGTTGTATTGTAGTGTATTGTATTGTATTGTATGTAGTTGTAGTGTAGTGTATTGTATTGTATTGTATTGTATTGTATTGTTTGTGTTGTGTTGTATTGTATTGTTGTTTTGTTGTATGTGTGTTGTGTTGTGTTGTGTTGTATTGTGTTGTATTCTGTTGTATTGTGTTGTATTGTGTTGTATTGTGTTGTATTGTGTTGTATTGTGTTGTATTGTGTTGTATTGTGTTGTATTGTGTTGTATTGTGATGTATTGTGTTGTAGTGTGTTGTAGTGTGTTGTATTGTGTTGTATTGTATTGTTTTGTATCGTGTTGTATCGTCTTGTATCGTCTTGTATCGTGTTGTATGGTGTTGTATTGTGTTGTATGGTATGGTATCGTATCGTATCGTATCGTATCGTATCGCATCGTATCGTATCGTATCGTATCGTACGGTATCGTATCGTATCGTATCGTATAGTATCGTATCGTATCGTATCGTATCGTATCGTATCGTATCGTATCGTATCGTATCGTATGGTATCGTTTCGTATCGTATCGTATCGTATCGTATCGTATCGTATCGTATCGTATCGTATCGTATAGTATCGTATCGTATCGTATCGTATCGTAGTATCGTATCGTATCGTATCGTTCGTATCGTATCGTATCGTATCGTATCGTATCGTATCGTATCGTATCGTATCGTATCGTATCGTATCGTATCGTATCGTATCGTATCGTATCGTATCGTATCGTATCGTATCGTATCGTATCGTATCGTATCGTATCGTATCGTATCGTGTCGTATCGTGTCGTATCGTGTCGTATCGTGTCGTATCGTGTCGTATCGTGTCGTATCGTATCGTATCGTATCGTATCGTATCGTATCGTATCGTATCGTCTCGTCTCGTCTCGTATCGTATCGTATCGTATCGTATCGTATCGTATCGTATCGTATCGTATCGTATCGTATCGTATCGTATCGTATCGTATCGTATCGTATCGTATCGTATCGTATCGTATCGTATCGTATCGTATCGTATCGTATGTTGTGTTGTATTGTGTTGTATTGTGATGTATTGTGTTGTATTGTGTTGTATTGTGTTGTATTGTGTTGTATTGTGTTGTGTGGTGTTGTATTGTGTTGTATTGTGTTGTATTGTGTTGTATTGTATTGTATTGTGTTGTGTTGTGTTGTGTTGTATTGTGTTGTATTGTGTTGTATTATGTTGTATTATGTTGTATTGTGTTTTATTGTGTTGTATTGTGTTGTATTGTGTTGTATTGTGTTGTATTGTGTTGTATTGTGTTGTATTGTGTTGTATTGTGTTGTATTGTGTTGTATTGTGTTGTATTGTGTTGTATTGTGTTGTATTGTGTTGTTTTGTGTTGTATTGTGTTGTATTGTGTTGTATTGTGTTGTATTGTATTGTATTGTGTTGTATTGTGTTGGTATTGTGTTGTATTGTGTTGTATTGTGTTGTATTGTGTTGTATTGTGTTGTATTGTGTTGTATTGTGTTGTATTGTGTTGTATTGTGTTGTATTGTGTTGTATTGTGTTGTATTGTGTTGTATTTTGTTGTATTGTGTTGTATTGTGTTGGATTGTGTTGGATTGTGTTGCATTGTGTTGTATTTTGTTGTATTTTGTTGTATGGTGTTGTATTTGGTTGTATGTGTTGTATTTGTTGTATGTGTGTATTGTATTTATTGTATTGTATTGTATTGTATTGTATTGTATTGTATTGTATTGTATTGTATTGTTTCTATTGTATTGTATTGTATTGTATTGTATTCTATTGTATTGTCTTGTATTGTGTTGTATTGTGTTGTATTGTGTTGCATTGTGTTGTATTTTGTTGTATTTTGTTGTATTTTGTTGTATTGTGTTGTATTGTGTTGTATTGTATTGTATTGAACTGTATTGTATTGTATTGTATTGTATTGTACTGTATTGTACTGTATTGTAGTGTATTGTATTGTATTGTGTTGTATTGTGTTGTATTGTGTTGTATTGTGTTGTATTGTGTTGTATTGTGTTGTATTGTGTTGTATTGTGTTGTATTGTATTGTATTGTGTTGTATTGTGTTGTATTGTGTTGTATTGTGTTGTGTTGTATTGTGTTGTATTGTGTTGTATTGTGTTGTAATGTGTTTGTATTGTTTTGTATTGTGTTGTATTGTGTTGTATTGTGATTGTATTGTGTTGTATTGTGTTGTATTGTGTTTGTATTGTGATGTATTGTGTTGTAGTGTGTTGTAGTGTGTTTTGTATGTGTTGTATTGTATTGTTTTGTATCCTGTTTATCGTCTTGTATCGTCTTGTATCGTGTTGTATGGTGTTGTATTGCGTTGTATGGTATGGTATCGTATCGTATCGTATCGTAATCGTATCGTATCGTATCGCATCGTATCGTATCGTATCGTATCGTACGGTATCGTATCGTATCGTATCGTATAGTATCGTATCGTATCGTATCGTATCGTATCGTATCGTATCGTATCGTATCGTATGGTATCGTATCGTATCGTATCGTATCGTATCGTATCGTATCGTATCGTATCGTATCGTATCGTATCGTATCGTATCGTATCGTATCGTATCGTATCGTATCGTATCGTATCGTATCGTATCGTATCGTATCGTATCGTATCGTATCGTATCGTATCCTATCGTATCGTATCGTATCGTATCGTATCGTATCGTATCGTATCGTATCGTATCGTGTCGTATCGTTCGTATCGTGTCGTATCGTGTCGTATCGTCTCGTATCGATCGTATCGTATCGTATCGTATCGTATCGTATCGTATCGTATCGTATCGCTCGTATCGTATCGTATCGTATCGTATCGTATCGTATCGTCTCGTCTCGTATCGTATCGTATCGTATCGTATCGTATCGTATCGTATCGTATCGTATGTTGTGTTGTTTGTTGTTGTATTGTGATGTATTGTGTTGTTATTGTGTTGTATTGTGTTGTATTGTGTTGTATTGTGTTGTGTGGTGTTGTATTGTGTTGTATTGTGTTGTATTTGTTGTATGTATTGTATTGTGTTTGTATTGTGTTGTGTTGTATTGTGTTGTATTGTGTTTATTATGTTGTATTTGTTGTATTGTATTGTATTGTATTGTATTGTGTTGTATTGTGTGTTGTATTGTGTTTTATGTGTTGTATTGTGTTGTATTGTGTTGTATTGTGTTGTATTGTGTTGTATTGTGTTGTATTGTGTTGTATTGTGTTGTATTGTGTTGTATTGTGTTGTATTGTGTTGTATTGTGTTGTATTGTTTGTATTGTGTTGTATTGTGTTGTATTGTGTTGTATTGTGTTGTATTGTGTTTTATTGTGTTGTATTGTGTTGTATTGTGTTGTATTGTGTTGTATTGTGTTGTATTGTGTTGGATTGTGTTGTATTGTGTTGTATTTTGTTGTGTGTGTTGTATTGTGTTGGATTGTGTTGGATTGTGTTGCATTGTGTGTATTTTGTTGTATTTGTGTAATGGTGTTGTATTTGGTTGTATGGTGTTGTATTTGTTGTATTGTGTTGTATTGTATTGTATTGTATTGTATTGTATTGTATTGTATTGTATTGTATTGTATTCTATTGTATTGTATTGTATTGTATTGTATTGTAGTGTAATTGTATTGTATTGTATTGTATTGTATTGTAATGTATTGGTATTGTATTGTATTGTATTGTATTGTATTGTATTGTATTGTATCGTTAGTATCGGATCGTATCGTATCGTATCGTATCGTATCGGATCGTATCGTATCGTATCGTATCGTATCGTATCGGATCGTATCGTATCGTATCGTACGTATCCGTATCGTATCGTATCGTATCGTATCGTATCGTATCGTTCGTATCGTATCGTATCGTATCGTATCGTATCGTATCGTATCGTATCTAATCGTATCGTATCGTATCGTATCGTATCGTATCGTATCGTATCGTATCGTATCGTATCGTATCGGTCTATCGTATCGTATCGTGTCGTATCGTGTCGTATCGTGTCGTATCGTGTCGTATCGTATCGTATCGTATCGTATCGTATCGTATCGTATCGTATCGTATCGTCTCGTATCGTATCGTATCGTATCGTATCGTATCGATCGTCTCGTCTCGTCTCGTATCGTATCGTATCGTATCACGTATCGTATCGTATCGTATCGTATCGTATCGTATCGTTCGTATTTTGTGTTGTATTGTGTTGTATTGTGATGTATTGTTTGTATTGTTTGTATTGTGTTGTATTGTGTTGTATTGTTTTGTGGTGTTGTATGTGTTGTATTGTTTTGTATTGTGTTGTATTTTATTGTATTGTGTTTATTGTGTTTGTTTGTAATTGGTGTTGTATTGTGTTGTATTTGTTGTATTATGTTGTATTGTTGTTGTATTGTGTTGTATTGTGTTGATTGTGTTGTATTGTGTGTATTGTGTTGTATTGTGTTGTATTGTGTTGTATTGTGTTGTATTGTGTTTGTATTGTGTTGTAATTGTGTTGTATTTTGTTGTATTGTGTTGTATTGTGTTGTATTGTATTGTATTGTTTGTATTGTGTTGTAAGTTTGTATTTGTTGTATTGTGTTGTTATTGTGTTGTATTGTGTTGTATTGTGTTGTAGTGTGTTTGTTTGTGTTGTATTGTGTTTGTTTGTGTTGTATTGTGTTTGTATTGTGTTGTATTTTGTTGTATTGTGTTGTATTGTGTTGGATTGTGTTGGATTGTGTTGTGTTGTTGTTGTATTTGTTGATTTTGTTGTATGGTGTTGTATTTGGTTGTATGGTGGTGTATTTTGTTGATTGTGTTGATTGGTTGCATTGTGTTGTATTGTTGTTTGTATTTTGTTGTATGGTGTTGTATTTGGTTGTATGGTGTTGTTATTTTGTTGTATTGTGTTGTATTGTATTGTATTGTATGTTTGTATTGTATTGTATTGTAATTGTATTGTATTTATTGTATTGTATTGTATTGTATTGTATTTATTGTATGTTGTGTTTGTCTTGTATTGTGTTGTATTGTGTTGTATTGTGTTGCATTGTGTTGTATTTTGTTGTATTTTGTTGTATTTTGTTGTATTGTGTTGTATTGTGTTGTATTGTATTGTATTGAACTGTATTGTATTGTATGTCTTGTATTTACTGTATGTACTGTATTGTAGTGTATTGTATTGTATTGTGTTGTATTTTGTTGTATTGTGTTGTATTGTGTTGTATGTGTTGTATTGTGTTGTATTGTTTTGTATTGTGTTGTATTGTGTTGTATTTGTGTTGTATTGTGTTGTATTGTGTTGTATTGTGTTGTGTTGTATGGTGTTTGTATTCTGTTGTATCTGTTGTATTGTGTTGTATTGTGTTGTATTGTGTTGTATTGTGTTGTATTGTAGTTGTATTGTGTTGGATTGTGTTGCATTGTGTTGGATTTTGTTGTATTTTGTTGTATTTTTGCTGTATTGTGTTGTCTTTTGTTGTATGTATTGGTATTGTATGTATTGTATTGTATTGTATTGTTTATTGTATTGTTCATTGTTTTGTATTGTATTGTATTGTCTTGTATTGATTGTATTGTATTGTATTGTATTTAGTGTATGTATTGTATTGTACTTGTATTCGTATTGTATTGTAGTGTTTGTTTATATTGTGTTGTATTGTATTGTGTTGTATGTATTGTGTTGTAGGTGTGTATTGTGTTGTACTGTGTTTTGTGTTGTCTTGTGTTGTGTGTTGTGTTGTATTGTATTGTATTGTATTGTGTTGTATTGTGTTGTATGTGTTGTATTCTGTTGTATTGTGTTGTATGTGTTGTATTGTGTTGTATTGTGTTGTATTGTGTTGTATTGTGTTTGGATTTGTTTTTTCATTGTAGTTGGATTTTGTTGTATTTTGTTGTATTTTGTTGTATTGTAATTGTATTGTATTGTATTGTATTGTATTTATTGTATTGTATTGTATTGTATGTATTGTATTGTCTTGTATTGTATTGTATTGTATTGTCTTGTATTGTATTTATTGTCTTGTATTGTATTGTATTGTATTGTATTGTATTGTATTGTATTGTATTATATTGTGTTGTATTGTGTTGTGTTGTATTGTATTGTGTTGTATTGTGTTGTATTGTGTTGTACTGTGTTGTGTTGTATTGTGTTGTATTGTGTTGTATTGTATTGTATTGTATTGTGTTGTATTGTGTTGTATTGTGTTGTATCTGTTGTATTGTGGTTGTATTGTGTTGTATTTGTGTTTTATTTTTGTGTGTGGGGTTTTGTTGTATTGTGTTGTATTGTGTTGGATTTGTTGCATGTGTTGTATTTTGTTGTATTTTGTTGTATTTTGTTGTATTGTGTTTGTATTGTGTTGTATCGTATCGTATCGTATCGTCTCGTCTCGTATCGTATCGTACGTATCGTATCGTATCGTATCGTATCGTATCGTATCGTATCGTATGTTGTTTGTATTGTGTTGTATTGTGATGTATTGTGTTGTATTGTGTTGTATTGTGTTGTATTGTTTTTCTTTGTTTTGTGTGTTGTATTGGTTTTTGTATTGGTTGTATTGTGTTGTATTGTATTGTATTGTGTGGTAATTGTGTGTTGTGTGTATTGTGTTGTATTGTGTTGGATTATTTTGTATTGTGTTGTATTGTGTTGTTTTGTTTTGTATTGTGTTGTATTGTGTTGTATTGTGTTGTATTGTGTTGTATTGTGTCTGTCTTGTGTTGTATTGTGTTTATTGTGTGTATTGTTTGTATTGTGTGTATTGTGTTGTATTGTGTTTATTGTGTTGTATTGTGTTGTATTGTGTGTATTGTATTGTATTGTTGTATTGTGTTGTAATTGTGTTGTATGTGTTGTATTGTGTGGTATTGTGTTGTATTGTGTGTTGTGTGTTTATTGTGTTGTCATTGTGTTGTATTGTGTTTGTATTGTGTGTGTTGTGTTGTATTTTGTTGTATTGTGGTTGTATTGTTGGATTGTGTTGGATTGTGTTGCCTTGTGTTGTATTTTGTTGTATTTTTTGTATGGTGTTGTATTTGGTTTGTATTGTGTTGTATTTTGTTGTATTGTGTTGTATTGTATTGTATTGGTATTGTATTGTATTGTATTGTATTGTATTGTATTGTATTGATTCATTGTATTGTATTGTATTGTATTGTTTGTATTGTATTGTATTGTATTGTATTGTATTGTATTTTAATGTTTGTATTGTATTGTATTGTATTGTATTGTATTGTATTGTATTGTACGTATGTTCTCGTATCGTATCGTATCGTACGTATCGTATCGTATCGTATCGTATCGTATCGTAGCGTATCGTATCGTATCGTATCGTACGTATCGTATCGAGCGTATCGTATCGTATCGTATCGTATCGTATCGTATCTGTATCGTACGTATCGTATCGTATCGTATCGTATCGTATCGTATCCTATCGTATCGTATCGTATCGTATCGTATCGTATCGTATCGTATCGTATCGTATCGTATCTATCGTATCGTATCGTATCGTATCGTATCGTATCGTATCGTATCGTATCGTATCGTATCGTATCGTATCGATCGTATCGTATCGTTCGTATCGTATCGATCGTGTCGTATCGTGCGTATCGTGGCGTATCGTGTCTATCGTATCGTATCGTATCGTATCGTATCGTATCGTATCGTACGTATCGTCTCGATCGGATCGTATCGTATCGTATCGTATCGTCTCGTCTCGTATCCGTATCGGTATCGTATCGTATCGTATCGTATCGATCGGATCGTATCGTATCGTATCGTATCGTATGTTGTGTTGTATTGTGTTGTATTGTGATGTTTGTGTTGTATTGTGTTGTATTGTGTTGTATTGGTGTTGTGTGGTTTGTATTGTGTTGTATTGTGTTGTATTGTGTTGTATTGTATTGTATTGTGTTG